>JAVQJG010216308.1:0-30509 GCA_036024015.1 Craterocephalus amniculus
GGATGGATGGATGGACGGACGGATGGATGGACGGATGGATGGATGGATGGATGGATGGATGGATGGATGGATGGATGGATGGATGGATGGATGGATGGATGGATGGATGGATGGATGGATGGATGGATGTTTTTAACCAAGTTATGGTCCAGTTATTATCTGATATACCAGATACGGTATCAAGTTGTCATGCTATTAAAAATCTCTTTTCTTTTTCTGGTTAGCATTTGGAGACAAACTAAACATATTTTGGGGATGGGCTGCAACACAATTTCCTGAACAAAACTTTAATGGTGCACATAGAGAAAAATGACATTTTATAAACCTCAAAATGATGAATGAATTTTTCAGTAAAAGAAAAGAGGAAGAAATCGGGGGAAAAAAAGTGTGCAACTATTTAAGAAGCAAACTTTTGAGAATGTCGTTAAGATTTCCAACCACACACAGAATGAGAGATAAGCTGCTGGCTGGAGTTATTGCAGGTCAATTAAGCTATGGTGTTTGCAGCCATTACCACCGAGCTCTGCACAACATCAGTTAGAGAGGATGGCAGCCAGTGCAGCTGTGGCCAGACCTCGAAATGAACTTTTCTGGTCACCAGTTAATGGGCTGGTATATAAAATTCACCAGTACATCAGGATTGCCACTGGCCAAACAACAAAAAACAAACTAAAGTAATATCATATAGAAAATTGGATTTATTTCAACTGTTTGATGGCTTTTGTCTCAATTTTGCCACAAACAGCTTTTTCTATTACCAAACTGATTTGATTAATCTACTTCTTTTTATTCATTTACTATTTATCTCATTATGATGATATTTATTTTTTTCTTACTAATTTATTTAGTATTCAATTATAGTCTATTTTATCCTTTTACATTTGATCTATTTTCCTTATCTTTTACTAGCTTTTTTTATGTATCTAATTGTCAATCATCTGAATGCTGACAAAAAGTCTTGAGCAACTGCAATACATCGCAGAAACTGTATGTATCAGATCTGACACACAGCGTGAAAGTGTAGACTGACACTGACATTAACAATCTATATTCTTGGAGCCATCATTGTTCTTCGGTTTCCCAGGGGCGGCTGAGAAACTGCTCTTAACCATTTTATAGCCCCAAGCATGATATGACAGCTGTTTTTTGCTTTATTGGACCTTGTCACATGCCAGCAACTGACCATTTTGGACAAAGCAGCATGTTTATGTTTCATGACTGATTCAACAAAGTAGCTAAAAAGGACTTTATTGGACAAAATACAGAGATACAAGAAAAGACTACAAGGTGAATGCTGAATTTCTCGTCATTTGTCATCCAAAGTGCAAAAATCTGCCCTATTTTTATAATTATTGATGTCAGTGAGTTTTCATTTATACTGTACCCAACAAACTGAATTTCAACTCACACATACAGATTGAGGGGTGTTAATGTACAACACTAATGTGATTGAGCTGTCCGCTGGTTGCCATAGCAAATGGTTAAAGAAAGCTCACATCACAAGAAGATCATTTAAAACCCATAAAACAGGACTGTGTAAAGGTAAATGTGTTCAAAGATAACTCAATGTTTATTGTTAACTGTCACATGGGTGTAAATCTGTGTAAAGCATATTTCTCATTTATGCAAATGGGTGCTTCCTGTACTGTTTAAGTGAAATTAGTGCTTGTTTCCTTACATATTCATAGGGCCACTCGGGATGTTATGAAGGACTTGCATTAAGGTCTTTAGTAAAGCATGTTCCACACTGGAGCACTCCAACTTAGCTGCACAGCCCGAGGCGTGAGCTGAAGCAGGAGGCTTCTGCAGATGCCACACGCTCCCTTAAAACAAAATAAGGAAAAAATAGAGCACAAAAATCACTGCTGCCTCTAAAACAAGTCTGTGCTCTTCATTTTGCTGAACACCTATTACTTTGCACTCTGTCTGAGCAGAATCTATAAGGGCAACAAAAATTACCCGCACGCAGATGTTTGAGTGTTTCCCTGAAGCGTTTAAGGCATGATGTATGCCATTATAAAAGCAGTGTGACGGCGGATGCATTGTCAGCATTCTGCCGTTCCACAGGCTGATGGGGGGCTGGGGGCTGATTGAGCGCTGGCTGACGGAGGATATGACAAGATAAAGAATATTGAATTACACACTCCCAACAATAATTACGTTTTGAATTAGGCAGCGTATTAAGGGGATATCGGTTCATTTTAATGATTCTCCAGAGACAGCTTCTCTTATTTGACATGGTAATTATAGATTCTCGAAAGATCAAAAAAGAGAACGTTTTCAGGCATCTTCCAGATGATGGGCTAAATAAAAACAATCCATACTTTAAGCTTATGCAGGGAGTGAGAGGCAGGCATTATATCATTGTGTGTTTCCTATTGCAGCTTCTAAATCCTACTAGTTGCCTTTAAATTCAAGCTGCGTGTGCAGCAGCATCCATCAACACATATGAAGATGCTCTAATGAGTATGAGTCACGTTTTTAATGCATGACTTTGGTCCCTGCTTTTTTCAGGGAGATTAAGTCCCTTTCAGAGAAAAACAGGATAGAACTTTCTATCTTTGTCTGTGTCTGCACAATGCTTAGATAAGTTCACTCAGCCTGTAGACAAATTAAATAGCACTCCCTCTGCTTTCATATTGAACTGCCGTCCATGTTACAGAGCCTTCCAGAAACACAGAGCAATCAAGGGAAGCAAGCAGACACTCCTGGGGCACTGTTCCAAAGCAGAGCCTCAATTCTGAGCCGCATCACCAGATATACATACAATCCCCCCAAGATTCGCCCGATGGATGGGGAAAAATTTTCCAATCCAAATTTATTGTTAGGGCTAGTTTTCTTAGGAAACATCTCTTTCTAATAAATGCAGCTTCTCGAGTGTGCATGATGACTGAAATCAGGCGTGGAGAAGAGTACCAGGTCTGGCTGTGAGGCTGAGCTGAGTTCGTGGCACCATCACCACAGAGAAATTATTTAACATCACTTTTAATTAAGTCAGCCTACAGAGCGGCTCATTACAATGGAAGGTTGATTTACTCAGTGTATTTCAAGCTCAGTTCAGTTCAGTGGCATTTATGCCTGTCTCCACTCAAGCCTGCTCCCTACCACCACTCTCTCTCTCTCATACACACACACACATGCTCTGGTGTCAATGCAGGCCTCCAAACATTACAACATACATGACAGCTGTAATATGGGAGCTGACAGCAGAATGGGAACAGCAGCAGTCTTTGGGATGCATTAGTCTAAACAACCTCCAAATAGATAGTAAGTAAAGGTAGGACAAGGATCTTATGCATGCATTTTCCCCCCTTTTTTCTGAAGGTTACACCAGCCTTTCATGGAATTAATTCATTCTTAATGGACCGGCCTGATCCTCTGGATGTTATTGAATAAGCATGATGCGTAGCCGATGCACAAGTGAGAAACCTTTCCCAGCATGAAAGGACAAGTTGGAGTCAAAGTGCAAAACTGAGTTTATATTAAGCACTTGGATGCAACTGTAAGTGTGTCACAATTCCCCTGGACTGAAACTCTGCTTTGTTATTACTTAGTTAAAACTCAACAAGGCAAGGCAAGTTTATTTGTAGAGCACTGCATGTACAAGACAATTCAAAGTGCTTTACATTAAACATTAAAAGCCTGGCAGCGGGGTGCAGAGTTACATCAGCAATGGCAGTTTTTTATTGCATGATTTTAAAAAAACTGCAAAAAAAATTAACTTTTTTTAAAAATTGTGTATATTAAAAGGAAATAAGAAATTAATGATCACCGAAGCCATTACAAGAAAAAATGCTTATAATAAGAGTTTAGCTTGTGCCATGGGAAAGGGCTCAAAGCTGCTATTTCATGCAATGATTTTAACGAAATCATATTTTAATTTGGGCTAGCTATTGATTGGTCACCTCATTAAAGATTTCCTGGAGCTGCAGAGGGAGTACCTTCTTAATTATTCACATCCAAATTTACGTCATTGATATGTTTTCATCTTCATGCAATCCACCGCCCCTAAAACATTAAATATTTTGTATTTATTTGTGGTTATGGCTACATCTGGTCAAACGAAGGACAGAAGATCCGGGAACAAAAGTTTGAGTAGGTTGCATTTTGAAAATGCACAATCCAAAAGTCCAAACCCCTTTATTCAGACCTCTTCCTGTAGCCACACCTCCAGAGCACCACGTAGAGGGGGAGGGACAAATGGCAGTTCAGTTTAATAGACATATCGGAATGGAAAAGACTGTTTTTTCAGTCCACAGGTGACTTAATTTTTTGTAATTTTGCCGTTGAGAGAAATTTAGTCAAGTGGATTGAAAAGAATTATTTCTGGATTGGTTTGGATTTTCTAGGTGTCTTGATATAACAGTCTCTGAAGCTGCTGCAATAACAAAAAAAGCTGAATTAAATCTGACACAAAACTGTGTCAACATACATTTAATTACCTTTTTTTTTAAACGAATAGCATTGTTCTGGTTTTCTATTTGGGACCACTAACTCATATCTCCGGTTGACAAACAGGTGAAAAAGAATTTTCCAGGTTGTGTTATTTCCACAGTCCAACCTGCATTAGGGGAACATTATCTTCACACGATTCCTGTCAAAACATCTGAGCTCCTGCTCGTTCCACACAATTCCATGAGACTTATTTGGTGCCATTGGCATTTACTTCATTAAATGTTGCACTGCACATAATGTATTAACTCCCCATGTGAGGGGCTGCATTAGCCACTTGCATTTGTGCTCATATAAATTAGCCCAACAGAGCAAAATAGATGTAGCCCAGAAAGCTTGGAAAATATGGTAATAAACAATCCCACTAGTGTAAAGGTAGGCAGACCATTGCAGATAAATCTGAGAACTGCTGGGGATTAACAAGTTAAAAATGAGCAGAAGTGAGAAATATTTTACTGCTGTTCTGCTGTTGATTTCTCAGGTTTTACTAATGTCATTTAACATGCAACACAGAGCATCCCAGGGAAGGAACAGGCTGATTAGTGATTTCTATCTTGAGATCTCCCTCTATCACTCTTAATTCTGAATCCTTCAAAACATCTCTAGACTAATAAATTGGACGTTGTGTATATTCCTAGTTGAATGTCACAACTTTCGCAGGTAACCATGGTGACAGAAGCCTTTGCTCAACTGGTAAATCATCTCTTTCAAAGGGAGATCACAATGCCGCTATCCCCTCGGGTGTAGTAACAACTACACGGCATGCTGGTCTTGTTCGGTATTAGATTGTCTTAAAGTCGGGGGGAGACAGGCAGGTAAGTCGTGCTGGGTGGCTTTTGTTTCACCATCAAGAAGCTTACAGCCTCCAAGGACACATTTTTGCGGTCCAGCTAACTCTCGACCTAATTAACCACAAATCATTAAGTGCATTTGAAAATCATCACTATCCTTAACTATAAAGAACACCAGTAAAAGTGAGCAGTCCTTCGATTAAAGCATTTAAGGTCCATATGTAAAATGGGGAAGCAGGGTACATTAAGTGATTGTAGTGGGTTTCTGTTCACATTATGCTATGAGCAGAGAAGAATGCACACACACATGCACACAAAACTGCAGCCATGAACTATGACGTTCATGATTTCTCTGTAATGAAGTGCAAGGCTCTGTGCTCGGATTTTTGCTTATTCCAAACGTAGGCGCAGGAAAGCATTTCAATTCCAAATCCAACACATAAGTCAGGACTATTTGGTCTTCAAAATGATACTTAAACATGTTAGCAACCATGAATTAGAATAAGTGGTTCAGAAAATGTTTTGTATTTATTTGTGGCTCTGTTATTGCTCATTGTTCACCAAGGGATATAAAAGGTGTCTTTTTTACGTCTCAAGTGTGACTCCTGTTGCAAACTCTCGTCTCTAGGAGATATACATGAGTAGATCTTGAAACTACAATCAGGTTGAAGTGAGAATCCCATTTTTGTCTCCTGAGCTTATGAAGAGAAAACATTGAGCAGTAATTTTTTCCTCTGGTCTTGAACAGTGAAATCACATTAAAGGAAAACAACAGTAGAACTCAGGGCTATGTTTAAGTGAAAGTAGGAAGATTTCCATGCGCACAATGCAAAGGGAACTGGGGGGGATTGGGACTGAACAGCTGCGTAGTCAAAAGAAAACCACTAATCAGTGAGGTTAACCGGAGGAAAAGGCTTCAGTTTGATTGGAATCTGGAGCCATGGAAGAAGGTCACATGGTGTGTGTGATAAGTCCAGATTGACCCTGTTCCAGAGAGATGGGAGCTTCTGAGGCAAATGAAGTGATGCAGCCACCATAGTGTCCACTGTAAAGCTGGGGGACAGTCTATGATCTGGGGTTGCTGCAGTTTTTCAGGTCTACGTTCAGCAACATTATGAGCCCAAAGAATGAGGTCAGCTGGCAACTGAATACATTGAATGAGCAGGTTATTCCATCACAGGATTCATGGGGCTCTAATTAAGAAAGACTGGTTGAGGGAACATGAAACATCATTTTCACACAAGGATCGACCACCACAGATTCCAGATCTGAACCCTAGTGAGATTCTTTGGGATGGAACTAAGTATCAAATATGGTACGTTTGGCTTTTAAGGGCTAAAAGTGAAAGTTAGGCTGTAATTCACCTAGACTCACCAGAACTATAAAAGAACTACAAAGATTGGAAGAAAAAAAAAACATTTGCTTGGTCTGATGAGTCAGCTGTGACATTGCTACGGTATCAGAACCACATCAAAGCATGGATCCATCCTGATTTGTATCAATGATTCAAGCTGCTGATGCTGGTTTAGTGGTGTGGGAGATATTTTGACCCCTTAGTACTGTAAATGAAACTCCATCAGATATAACAGTATTAGAAGGTCCGTGCTCAATTGTCATCACGGACGAGAGCTGATGAATACACTGCAGCCATGCAGGGATATCACGGTCAGCATGATGATCACATCCGGCCGTCAAGCCCACTTACACTAAAGTTACTACTACTACTAGTACTGCTAGAACAGGGAACCGTACGGATAGTTAAGCATCAGATTTATTACGTAATAGAGTTCAGAACTGAGCGGCCTGGTGTCCGGTGAACTCTGACACCAGTACAATCCACAACAGTAAGTGAGCATGGTTTAAAGTATTGAGTATTGTTGCTGACCATGTCCATCCTTTTCTTAAAACAGAGGAACATCTTGTGATGGATCCTTCAGCAGGATGATTCGCCATGTCACAAAGCTCAGATCATCTCCAACATGACAATGAATTCAGTGTATCAATCAACTCACCACATCTCAGTCCAACAGAGCCCCTTTGGGATGTGGTGGAATTGGAGATTCTCATCACAAATGTGCACCAACTGTGTGATACTGTCATGTCAATATGGAGCAAAACCTCTCAGGAAGGTTTCCAACACATTGTTGAGTCTATGCTACAAAGAATTTGTAGCTCTGGTAAAGTGAGCAGTGGATGTACATACTGTATGTATATATTTTTTAGCAATGGCAGTAAAATACGAACATTGTTAGTATAATCAATAAGCCACAAGTATGTTTTCCCCACACAATAAATCCAAACTCTCACTCTGGCTCCCTTTCAAAGCCTGCTGAAATCCTCTTGTCCTCTCAGATCTGTATACAGTAAATGTGAGACGTTCACTGAACAAATAAGTGTCTGCTTCACAGCCTCTTAGCACAGAGTAGGACATGTAGGACATTTTCCCTCAATATCTAAATGCAGAGAATATGTCTGGCTATTTGATTTATGCCACAGCTTGGAGCGAGATCTAATTGTAAGAGCAGGATAAACAGTCACTCACAGAAAGGAAACGGTGCAAATCAGACCACTCCCCAGAGTATTGAGGAAGGAAATTGGTTTAAGGACGAGGCGCAGGCTTGCGTACCAATGCGGAGCCTGTCAGCCCTCTCTTATTCTCTCTATCTAACCCTCTTCACCCCTGCTGCGGCACCTTTGATTCAAATTTTCACAATGTGACACAGCTCTTTCTCTTCTTCCTCCTCTTTAGCTGTGCCTGTCCGGCGAGCACAAAGTTGGATCCGTGGATCTGACTGTAACTGATGACTTGAGAAGATATAAATCACACTTGAATTCCAGCCCTGAGATGTCAGCCATTAAAATACAGAGCTGGCGCAAGCGAGTCCCCAGAATACATATGAGACGATTGGTAGTCAGAGATGCTGTATGACACCACTGCATTACCTTATGCAAAGGTGTTGAAATGAATGTTTAATATCAGGGTCTGTTTAAATAGCTGTCAGGATGTATTTTAAGTAAGAGTATCATCGAGGGGCTCTTGACACCTCGTGAGGAATCTCTATTTAACGCAGTCCTTCTGTGGTTCTAGATATGGCTTCCATACAAGGGAGGGATGAGGGGCTGATCGAAGCCCGGCTCAAGACACTGGATTTAGGTGTTTGCAAATAATCCACTGGCCTTGACTGAAGACAACGGCGTGCCACGAGCGAGAGTCTGATCGCCACAAATCACTCCACCCTAAAGTCATTAAAGAACTAGAGTAAAAAAGCATTTTACATCTAATTACATCACACAAATCGTCCCGGACAGCACACACATGTTCACGACGGCCATTTATATTAACGACACACTGACAGCAGCCTTTACTGCTTGGATTACAGTATTAAGTTTTCTCTTTTTCCTTTTTTTTTCATAAGCTTTTCATTGTGAAAAGAGTTTTTAATATAATTACCCATGTCTGTGCCAAAGCTGATTCTATTACTTTTTTCTGCCTTTTTGTCAATTCTTGGGAGCTGATTATAAAAGTGACTTCAAATAAAAAGATAGTGCTCTTTCTAATGCTGCCAACATTTCTCTGAATTACCCAGAGTTCCAGCTCTGCAGTGCGTTCAAATCCACGACCAGGACAACATGAGCATATTGTTGTTTATGGGTGTTTTCAGTGGATGCGATGGCGGAGCAAGACTTTTATGCATGGACAGGTGCATGAAATATACGTGTTGCATTATTAATCTGGGTCACGGAGTGGAAATATTTGCAATAAGTTCAAAAAGATCCATTGAAAGGTGAGTTGTACTTTAAAAATCAATTAGCAGCTGTGTTAGCTCTCTGTTTGAGGATGGAAAATCCTGGATAGCTTGGAATTTACTTAATTTTAAGAACAAGTTAAGTTTTGCTTCTCAGTCCCAGTGATGTTCCTCCCCTGATGATTTGGCCCTCCGACTGTCACCAATCTGGATGTAAGAATAAACAGTGATTTTAACTGAAACAGATCAGTGCAGGGGTGAAAAGCAGCTTTTTACAACTAAGACAGCTGGCAAAGATCAAACATAGTCTCTTAGAAAACTCTGAAACAGTGAACAGTGTTTTTATTACCAGCCGGCTTGATGACTGTAATTCCATTAATGTTGATCTCTCCCAGCCTTTCCTATTGCGTCTGTTGCTGCTGCATCTTTTAACACGGACACAGAATAGAGATCATATTTTTCTTATTTTAACTTCACTAAAGGCATCTTATTTTTTTTTAGACTCATTTGGAAACGTTCAAGTCCTTAAGTGGTCTTGCCCCTGACCCACCTCTTATTTCTATCTTGCTTTTATTCTGGTCTTAATTTAGTCTTCTTTTACATTTTACATTGTTTTACTATTTTACTCTGTTACGCTACTAGATTTAATTGATGTGTTGTAATGTTTTATGCATCCTCAGTGTTCAGCCTTTTGGTCAGTAACTGTGCTTTAGAAATAACATTGTCTTGATGTTATGACTAAACTGGATCACATAGCGCTAGATTAGTCAGCACTAACTCTTTGAGCATCTTTATAGTTTTATTTCCATATCCAATGTGATAATCTTGATTAAAAGAGTTGTGTAGTCTCTAAAACACTCACTGAAAACTTAGACATGGTTTCCCTTATATTATTTTAAAACTAATCTAGTGCTATTAGAGAACTGGGTTAGCACTGCTATGTAGCTCTACGTAGTACATAATTCCAGTAATTGTACTTTCACAGGGACAAAATCTCTTGGAGAAAAGCCAATACTTAAATATTTAGAGAGTAACTAATAAGGGAAACTACTTTCAAATTAACTTTGCCTCTGGCCAGTGCCACCCCGGCCACCCCCCTAGTTCCACCCCTGGATGGCTGTCGTTTTACACCGTGTCATACGAAAATGACGGTTTGATGTATTTTACAGCTGCATGTGATGCTGAACCTCTTGTTTCTTTAGCTAACCGGCTCTTCCTTTCCAAACATGTGCCTACAATAAGACCCCGCAACCATGATAAGAATATCTATTAGATAAATGCTGAGGAGATTGAAAGCACCACACTACATCACTAATTACACTGAGATGAACAAAAGCTAAATGAAAAGCCCCGGAGGAGAATACTTCTGTTACACGTGACAAGTGGGCTACTTAGCTGCTACAAACCTGTCAGCCTCAGTCCTGTTCAGAGGACGTCTGGAACAATTTACCCCTGACAAAATTCCTTATTAATGTGAATATATCATTATTAATGACGCTGTATAAAGGTTAAACCTATGTGTTTGGGACAATTGATGGGAGACCTTGAAACTTGATTAAATACGTCCCATTTACATTGAAGTTTTGACTTTTGCCCTTATATTTTTTGTTAAATGACTTCTGAATAAACAGACTATGATCTAAACTTTTAGCCTTCTATGTGTTCAGTTTTTGTACATCAAATTGCTTCTCCACAAAGTCAGGTGCTGAATAAAAAAAGAGCCTCTCGGTGTGTTTGTAGCCCCCGGAGAGTGTCAGAAATCCAGAATAGTTGACGGCGTCCCTCTGTGTCCTGCTGGACTCTTAGATCCAGCGTAAAGCTGCTGACATTTTAGTAAGCACTACTTTATTTGATGTGATTGCACTCTGGCATCTGTGTAGCGTGGTTCACTGGTCCTTTCAACCAGTCGTATTTAACATTTATACACTCCAGATAACAGAGCTAAATCTGAAACTCCCCCTGACAGCCTGACGCTCCAGCAGCCTGTCTTTACATGCAGTTCTCACCCACTCGGTTCAGGGATAATACTTCAGAAGCCCATCTATTCCTCTGATTATCTACAGCATCACTTGGCAGCTAGAAGTTCAGCTCTTTCCTTCCCCTGAGAAACCTCTCTCCACTCCCCCTCCCCCCTCCCTACCCCCCGGCTCGGCTTTTCCAGTTTAAATATAACACGCTTCTCTGGTAAAACTTACCCTATTGATTAAACTGTCATACTTAACCACTGTGATTGATAAAACTTCATTCAAACATGTCAGACGATGACAGCAGTTTGAGTGATACAGCATAACACAAATAGAGCGGGGGGGGGGTGGCGGCGGTGGGGGGCGAGTTACTGGGTTTGTGACACGGGGAGCTGCTCTGTGTTGTCACCTCTGCATCATATCCGCATTCAAAAGCCTCACACAAGCACATGGTTTTGTTTTAGCCTACAAGGCCTCTACGGATTTAAGTCCCCAGTCTCACATCAGAGGAGAATCCATCCTCTTATTAACTGTCAACACTTGTTGTCTCCGGGCCTGGAGACAACTGTGGAGCGTCCTGGCTTCAACCTGTGGTGTTGTGTGAGAAATTAAAAAGGCCCCTAAAACAGTTTAAGGTGTTTAAATATTGTTTTTTTCTGTAACCTTTTTCATCACATTATATGAATGAGGCAGGACATTGGGCAATAAAAACCTCTCTGATGCAGTGTTCTGATAATGTGTCACATATGATGATTTAATACCAGATGAACAATTAAATCTATTAAAGCTACAACCATTGTCCATTTTGAAGAACTTGAAACATTGTGGTTTATCCTTCTATCTTTCCCACAAACTAAATATTTTTTTGCCTAAACCAGTTACTGAAGCCCACAGTGATGAAAAAGAAAAATGAACCACAAGTTTAATTTATTCGAATTACCAATAAAGTTATTTCAGGACACTTTACAGACATAATTCAAACCAACTTATTGTGATCAAATTAAAAAAACCTCTATTTTGTCTAATTTATAATAATGAGTTCATACAACTAATTCATGAAAGATATTTGCCAAGCTAAAGGAAAACAAAACAAAAGATACAGATGCAAAAGATAGAAAACATAAACTGTAAAAGTCAAACCCAATCAAAAAATTACAAGACATCCAACCTGCTGCAGGTCAGTGTCCGGCCTACAGCCCTGCTTTTGACAATAGGATATTTATTAGTTTTTAGTCTGAACCAAGATGGTTTTCTTCTTCTAACCAGCTGATGTTATTGTAAAAACCCAATCAGGAAATGAAAAAACACTTTTAAATGAATGTCGATTGTGTTACTGACTGAATTTAATCCAGAAAAAAAGACAACAACCTGTAATATGTGTGTTAAACTTACATCTCCTGGCTGCTTAGAAGGTGCCATTACGGGTCAAAATGAAGTGTACCGACAACCAGTTTGTTTGTTATTCTTTATAATTTCATGCCGATTTGTTTCTGTTTAATAGACTTTACTCATTGATTTATATGTCGGATGAATTTGTCTCGGTAACAGTTTTTCTTTCTTTAAAACTGTTACCGAGAAACACATCGATTAATTTTATCCCTCATTCCTGTAAACTCTATAAGTGTTCAAATATATTACCAGACAGGCCCATTTTCTGAGTCAGAGTCCAGTGACTTTATCCACCACTACCCCTTCTGCCTCCAAACACAGCCATATGTTGTTTCCCGTCTGCAGTGATAAAATAAAATACTGAAAAAACATAACAGGAAATGTAACTATGTCACAATATTACGACCTTTACTCTAAAGCTATTTTTTTCGTGCACCATAGCTATTAAACATTTTGTCATGAGACAAGGTTGCATTTTATACTTCTGACATGCTATCAGTGTCACAAGTGTCTTTTTTATTGTGCTCTCTAAACATTTCCTGAAATGCACAAGGTGAGGTCAACTAGCTGTAACCTTTGGATTCAATCAGGATGTTCAACAATACAGTAAATTTAATGGACAGTAAACTAAGAAACTAGACAAAAAGTCCTACAGTCATGTGTTTTTATAGCTACTCCAGTAAAATGAACGTGACTCAGACAATCCAATACTGTCACATATAAAGCCTTTCAGGTAGGAAATACCCAGTATGCACTGATGGTAGCAAAATTGACATCACTACATGGTAAAAGTCATCTTTCCTTACATTATACAACACTGTTAACTAAACACGGTAACAAGTTTCTAATGGCGTTTATTAAACATGCTGTCAGTTTGTTGTCATAAGAATCAAATATATGCAACTGATTTAATTCTCTCAATCATTTTTCCTCATTAGTTTGAATCATTTTTCATAAACAACATGGCAAGCAGTAGAAGAATTAATGATCTGTCCCTGGTTAAATGAACCCAAATAAACCTTCTCTAAAGGGATGTGGGATCAGTTTACCTGGGGAAAACAAAGCACGCCACTTTTTGTCTGAATTTTGTTACAGTACAGTACAATATGGAAATAGGAAACAAGCTGATTAGCACCACATGAGACTAGACAGCTCGTAGTGGGTTAAACTGGAGTTTATGCTCAGCCTGTGATGGGTCAAAAGACTTTGCATCAATTAAAACAGCTACTTTCTAGTTTGATGTGCTGCTTCCAGGATTATCAAACTGGGCAAACAGGAACTTATCACAACCACCACTGTTAAAAAAAGTCTCTTCTACTGAGCTTTTCCTCCAATGATCCCATTTCCTGCTTTACTTTTAAGTATAAATACTGTCTGAAAAGGCAGGTGTTGATAGGACAGATCACAGTAACTCAGGATTTTCCTCTTATGAATCATCATTTTGAATGTATTAGTTAATTGCTATCATTACTATTAACTTATATGTGAAAGGTGTTCATGAAGTTGTGACTCCAGGAGGAAACTTTTGTCCAAAAAACTTCTTGTATAAATTGTATAGAAACTGAATACAACTAAATGATTTGAATGAAACCTTTTTATATTATTTTAATTTTGGTATAAGAGCTGCAAACATTGTCTTTCTTTCTTTTGCATCACTCAGGCATTAAAAGATCTAGAGAATTTCGCTTAGAAGTAGGCAATTAAAATTTCTCTTCCTGTTCTTCTGAACAAATTGGCATATGATTAAGACCAGGATTAAGAAGCTGTTTTGTTTCTGTGTCTGTGTGTACTCTATGAACAAACCTTGTATTTCCTTTCATGTCTTGGGAGAGGGCAGGATAGACCAGCAGCAGGAGACCTGCCTGCCCAGCGTCAAGATGTCAGCTTCCTGACAGTTGTAAGCACAAATAAATTCACCTTGGATCCTTGAACTTTAGCAGAGACACCTCCAGTCTGACAGGCCTGCAGTACGTCTCAGGCCAGGTCTGTGTCCATTAGCATTCAGCTGTTTTATGCTCTCCTTTTAGAATGAAAAAGTATTGAGTCAGATCTTAGACGTAAGTGGACTGGACTAATGTTTGTATGTAAAGCACCTTGAATTGTCATGTATATGAAATGTGCTACACAAATAAACTTCATCGCCTTGCCCTGGATCAAATAAACTGCAGTAATGAAAAAACATTTATATTTTACCGCATCAGATTGTGATGATGACCTAACGGTGGTCTGTCAGGCTCACCCGAACCCTTTTCCAACAGTCTGACCCAACTCATCACCACAGCTTTTCTTATTACACATTTGTTGACATCTTACACTGAGAAGCAAAGTAAGCCTCCTCAGACCTGCTGGATTTTGGTTGGGGATCCCAGACTGAAAAGCATCACATCTCCTTCAGGTTGGAGCTTTTCAGTTTCCTTCACTTGGATCGGTTTAGATTTTGCAGGTCAACATGTCGGGGTTCATAACCCTGCTTCACTTGGAGACACTAAGGTTGTCACTAGAAAGGACAAAACAGACTACTTCTTAGGGATGTCCTTCAAAATTGAAGGACATTGCACATCATCTACTGTAAGAGTCTAGGACCCAGACTCTAGTCCAGCGTACTCTGTAGACGTAAGATAAGCACCAGAATATGAATAAACTGATGAAGACGGACGGCTCTGTGCTGAGGACGAATGTGGAGCCCCTGAAGTTGATAATGCAAGGAGGAAGAATGCGCCTGTCTTCAGCTTCATAACACTAAAATGGTACAAAAGATCATTCCAAAAACGAATAGGTTATTTTTTCAGTTTGTATGGTTACTTTCCCTTATATGATTAAGAAATTATAATTTAATCCAGTGAGAGTCATTACCATGCCTGTAGTCAATCTACAGCAACATTTAGGTGAGTGGGATGTGTTAAGTACCATTTTTCAGCAGAACTCTGCATTTCATTCAGACAATGAAGCTTATTCCAGACCAGTTCAAGCAGTGGGTTACTGGGGCACAATTAATTCCACCCAGATTTTTCCTGCTTTGAGGTCAAAAACTCAGTTTCTGTTGCTGCCCTCCGATATATGAAATGACTCATTTAGCGGGGTGCTCCTGGTTTGTTACGGTTCACCGCAACTTTGGATCATGTTACATGTTTATCACATGTGACTTTCCCCAAGGGTTCTGTAATATTTTCCTTAAAAAAAATGTTTTTTACAAACCATGTGAACAAATGCGGGTAAATCAGCCAACCGTACCAGTCAGGAGAGAAAAAGAACTTCCCATTAGTCTAGGGATGATATTTTCCATGTATACCTGCTAGTGTCCATAACGAGCCTGTTTTGTTTACTTCTGTATACTTATTAGGGAAGGTCAGATTTTACATTAGAAAAAAAATCTTTAAATCACTTAATTCTTTCATTAAAGCAGCTTTCAGGAAAGGATCATTTAATTAAGCCACACACGGTATGCAAATCTTCCATTATCTCATCCATTTTGTTGCGGCTTTCTGGGAAGCTTCATAGAAATTTTTAAAGAGATGCAGATGAGGGAGAATAAGTGGTCTGTTTAACCAGCTCACTGAACAATACCTAAAAAACACACTTCCCTAAAACAGATCCAGACGTGTGAAGGATAAAAAGCTGGATTTGTCTCCGAGAAGACTGAAAACGTGCGATTACTGAAGCACTTCGGTGTTGCTGCAAACAGGGCCGAGTCTGTCGCAAGGTGTTGTTTAAAGATCACCCTGAGACTAAAAGATGAGTTTGTTCAAATCTGCACATTTTTTATGAGCAATGATAAACCACAGAAGAGTGCTCCAATTACATGTCACAACAGCACATTCTATAGAGCTCTTAGGTTCGGGAGTAAAGACTATATGGAATTTTATATCAATGATAAATTGTTATGCACTTCAGCATAGCATGGTAAAACTCCCTTCTAAGCAACATGAGTGGGGTATAACGGCAGAACACATAAAAAGCACAAGCTCAAAGGCTGCAGTACAGAGGGGGAAAAACAGACTGGATTGACTTTAAGTGTTTATTCAAGATAGAAATCAGGCACATTAATAATAAGAAACGTGTGCACTAATAAGTCAGCTCTCAATAAAAAAAGAAACCACAGCAAAGTAGTTTGATGTCACTCAGGATACAAATCAAAACAATACAAAAACAAAGACTGAAGGGAAAATAATGCTACCTTATGAAAATCCACTTGTCTAATAAAAAAACGTGCTCATCCTGCAAGAGTTCAGAGATGTTGTACAAGCAAAACAAGGTGTCATCGCCAAGACTAAAGCAGTAGGATTTCAAAGCCTTGTTTAGACCAATGTGCCACTCTGGTTCTGCAGCACGGTGAGCGTGCATGTGTGGAAAATACACTGCACGGAACGACTCCATTCCACTTATCTGACATGAAATTCAAACATTTTATTCTTTAAAGCTCAAAAATCTGGTAGCGGTTTCTGGCTTTAATATAAAGATTACGATTGACATAAAATTCTGGTTAGCGTTCAAGCTCAACGACACAAAATACATACAATAAGAGTTTAATGGCAGTTAAATTGCATCTCCGAAGTACGCTGCTAAGAGAAAAGGTATTGATCCCCTAAACTGAACCCCTTCAGAAAGTGGAGGCGCTTGGTTTCACTGATGCTAATGAAGCTTGTCTGCTAGGGCCGTACGGACTCGAGTACTCTCGCTGTGTAGTTCACTGGCTTCTCCCAGACATCGTTTAGACTCATTCACCAAACTGTGTGTGTGCCTTTAGTGTTGGATCAAAATAATGTACCACTTACAAAGAAAATAAAAAAACAATTTGTCACCTTTGGTTCAGCAGACATCAAAACATGATTTGAGATGATTAATTTATAAATAAATGATATGAAACAGGCCAAATGCCGGAAAAGGAGACAAATCAAAGAAGTGAAAATAACACGGGGGTCAGTTTCGTCTCATTTGAGCTGTTTATAGCGGCGTGAAGAACAAAGCCCTGCATTTGTTAAGATTTAAAGAAGCAGGCACACGCGGAAACAGCCAGAGGCCGGTTTGTTACGAGGGACCAAAACATGTTTAAAATTCACCAGTTTAACCCGGCGCATCCAGAATAACTACACTTATTGCTCAAGATAAAAATAAGGCAGTTTATATTTTGCATAGCTGATATTTACGTTACAGGAAACAGTTAGCCAAAATAGAAAATAATGGAAAACTATCGACCCAATAGTTTTCCTATGAAACTGGTTAGAACACAAAATGATCAAAAGCCTCCTGGAATTAGCTTCTATATTAATTAAATCCACTCTATTTCCTCCAGAAAACATAAAAGAAAGAAAGCCTGGTCCAGTTGTTTCCTCCCAACTAAGAAAAGAGAGTTAATGCTAACATTTAGAGCAAAATCCAAACTTGTGGAATGGGAAGGAGGCAGAGCGGGAATATAATGGATCAAACTGACTACAGGCCTTCTCTTTGATACAATGACAAGCTCTACTTTAAATTCATTTGTCACAAACGTGTGTTCTCTTAAATCAACAGTGTGCTGGGTCTAGATGCTATCCATGGCTTTGAATTCGCTCAGCGCCTGCACAGGGTTGACGTGCTTCTTGTGAGAGGATCTCTTGACTTTGGCCTGCCCGTCATCCTGTTTCTCTCTCTTCACCAGAGGCTTCTTCTCCGGAGCTTTCATCCTCCAGGACACTGCGGGCATATTCAGGGCCTCCATGTTTCTGTTCTTCTGGTACTTGGTGGAGGCGACGTAGGAGGCCTTGACGGTGGACACCACGGCGTTCATCAGGTTCTTTGCGGCCTGGATGAGGGACATTGCGCTGTCCAGCTGATTACAGAGGCGACATGAGAAAATAGGAGGGTTGTTAGTCTTGTCTAATATGAGAAACAAAACCAGTTTAATTGGTCCAGTTTTTAATTCAAATGGAGGAAAGAAAAAAAGAAACACCGATCTCTCTCATGTCTTCTGGTTTTGCACCGCAGGTTTTCTGAATATTAACAACCATTTCCTTGTCTGGCATACAAACGTGGTGAATTTTAGACGATGTAAAAAGGTCACACTAATTTAATCTGCTCACTTTAATAGCCCCAGAGACACTGGTGACACTTGAGTGGAAGTGTTGGAAGCACGCTTGCATTTCACTCCTTCAGAAAGGAAGGGCACATTCATTATTTTCTGCACAGCCAAGAAACAGATTTTTAATTATTCTAAACTGGCAAGTAAGTGGTTAATTAATGCTTAAAGGGGTCTGTGAGCAATGGTCTTGAACAGTGCTGTTAGGTTGTAAATAAAAAAGGTCAGGGAACATTTGCACATTGGCTCAGAGAGACATTTATTCTGTTTATTCAATTTAAAAGCAAACCTGCAAATTAAATTGCTGGACAATGACACACCCGACACCATGTGATCGAGTCTTAAACATTTTTACTTTATTTGAGCAATAATTAATAATAAAACTTCTGAAAGTAGCCGGTGAGTTTCATTGATTCATTTTGTTTTGAAGGCAGAAATTCAAAGCATCCTGTTGAGATTTTACAGAAACAATCACGGCTCTGTTTCCATCCATTGTTTTCTCACCAAACAGAAAGTGAAGTCATGAAGTTCCAAACACACCGAATGTTCCACCTTCTCTCAAACTTTGTTTGCTTTAGTTTTCAGGCTTTCTGCTCCACTTTTACAACACTGCATTATTTACAGCCACTGAAACTTTCAAACACCTGTCAGTCTCTCTTTTAGCTTTATCTAATAACCAGTAAACAGTGGACAGGATTAAAACGCGGCAGGACTTACCCCGGAGACAACCAGCTCTCCGCCCAGATTCTGAACTTCAGCCTTCACTTTGCTGCAGATGTTGAGCTGATGGCAGTACAGGGAAATGCGCTGCAGGTAGGCCAGCAGGTCATTCTTGCAGGAGGAGTCAGGGCACTGCAACAGAAACAACATGCAAACACTTGTTGGTGCGCAGATACAAACATGTCTGGGGTTGGAATCGTGCTTTTATACTTCACAATGATATCATGCTATGAAAACATGAGAGTAAGAGAATGACAGGGAGCGTAGACAAAGAAGGTATGTGCTCAGAGCCAAAATGACAGACACACGCCCACAAGCTGCTCGCTAATCTTCACAAGTTCAAGCGCGAACACGTCACAGGCGACGCAAACTCTACTACCAGTGCCGTCAATCAACTGCTGGTGGGAGTGAGGCCATGTGAGAACTCAGAGGAAATGAGGCAGAACTGGTAGACATGTTCAGAACCTCCACATCTGTCAAAAGCTCCCAACAAACTGTGGCATGTTGCTGTGATTTTTGAAGCAAGATTAAAATAATGTGCCTTGCATCATCGTTTTCTAGATAAAGACATGAAATTGAAGAGTGAGCGGGGCTCCACTTGATGCTGAAGCTGCCGCTAACAACTCTGAGTACACACTGCGATGGTACCGTTAGCGATGGTATCACTGCGATGGTTAGCGGTGACTAATGAACGAGTCTTTTGTGGCGTTCCAGTGAAATCTGGGGAAAAGAATTTAAAAACACCATTAACTCTGATAAAGAGATTAAAATGTCTGGCAAAAAAATGGTTTTGACTCTTAGAATTTGGTATAAAATTGAAAAAGCTTTTGCTTCTGCTTCAAAACAAGTTATTGTCAAAATAAAGCCAGGAAACAGAAATCACTGCATTAGGGAGTTAAATCCATTAACTTCAACAAACCAAATACATTATCATAAAACGCACTTGAATGTGGCAGCATGTGAAGAACCCTGCAAATGCATCTCATTTAAGCATTGGCAATCTCCCTGAGTCATTTCATCTCATTGTAATTAGACTTGGGCTCTACCTTGGAACACCATTTCCATTCTCTTTCCTGTTTTGCTAAACAAGCCCCCTGCCACAGTACTCCTCTTCGCTGCTCATCAAGTTAAGGATGTAAACACCTTGACGGGGGCTCTGACGCTTAACATCAGATCATCAGAGTGACCTAAGTCACAAATGCTTCATCAACAGACCGACTTTGTTCCAGATAAGAGGCTGGCAGCTTTCCTACTACACGCCTCGTCTCCGTACAGAGAACTGGTACGGTCGTGTATGTGAGCCAATCCAAAGAAAAGGTGGCTGAGGCGTACATTTTTAAGAAGCTGTTAATTGTAAGTGCAGGGAAAAGGTTAAGGGGACATTAGAGAGAGGATTTCTGCAGGAAAGAAGATCTGCTGAGGAGCTGGAGCATGGAAACACTTCCAGTAGAAAAAAACCAAAAAAAAAAAAAACAAAGCCCCTGGTCCTGCTAAATAAGAAAAAAATGCCACAGAGTTGACATAAAAGCATTTTTTACTCATCAATAAGTCTTCACAAATACTCAAGTGTGCTAATTTTACAGCAGGTGAAGAGACATTTTCTTCTCTTGATGCAAAGGCAGTAAGACCAAACATCACAGGGATCATGAATTTTTGGACACTTCAAACGGACCAAAACTTATGATGCATCTAATCCTGCTGAGCACATCAGTATCCCTGGTGGGAGTAAAGAGTGCTCCAGCGAATATAGTGCACTTACTCGCAGATATACAGCTATGCATGCATTTACCCTGCCAGCACTACGGCGCTCATTCATACACCATGTACATCAGAGCGAGGGGACACTGTAAGGACCAAGTATTCAACCATCACATCCTCTCAACACACTCAAAGAAATCTACAAACAAATTAAACTAAATCCAATTAAATCCCAACGTTAATCATTGATAATTGCACCGATACCACATGACAATTTAAATAATCATCCAGGTCTTCTTTATCACGGACAACCAGGGATGATTAATTCACACAGAGAGCAAGTAGTAAGAAAAAAGATGTAAGAGTTGACATTCTATTAACGAAAAGGTATGCGAGGAGAGATGAGGGGGCAAGAGAGCTGGAGGGGATGATCATCTAATACATGGCTTCTGCTGGACTGGTGAAAATGGTGGGGGGGGAGGCAGAGAGGTTAAAAAATAAGGGGGAAAGAACTGGAGGGAAAAAAAAATCAGCAGAGAAGACAAGGATGAAGAGAGAGCTGGAGGGGGAAGTGTGGAGGAGTAAATAAGGGAGAAATCCAACTGGGGGAAAGGAACGCAGACGAGAGGATTCAACCGAAGTTGGGAGGGGCGTTTAAGTCGGAGTGAGACTGCGGGCACGCCAAAGCGTGCGCGCACAAAGGCACGCATGCAACTGCAAAGACCTGGAATGAGGCTGAATGCAGCAGCCATGCTAATGAAGGCTTGGGGAAGTATTCAGACGACAGAGCAGGGCACTGTGAAAGCATCGCTTGTGCTCATACTCCGCTCAGCTGCTGGCTTCCCTCAGCACTCAGGAAACCCTGCAAGGCCGCTCAGTCTGTGACATGTGAATACATAAGCTGCACCGAGAGGGGAGACGAGAACACCTTGGATTGTTTTGGCAAAGCAAACGGAGTCAGTGCCTGCGATTAGCGTGACAGGGGTCATAGTTACATGATTACATCCTGAGACTAAAACACCTCCCCAACCACCTTCGTTCTGGTACAACGGGCCTCCAGAAACCAGATTAATAGTCAAGTCACGCTTTACCAGGAAAAAATTAGGCTCCTGCTTTTAAAGACTATGAATAATTGATGAGGTAAGTGACATAATTCAGGCAAACCTGCTCAGCATGTGAGCATTTTGTCTGCAGGCTGTGAAAACACCAGATCTCTGCAGAGAAGTTAAATCCTGCTGCTGAAACTATTTAGTCTCATTTTACAAACAAAATGGACCATGCAGACAAAATAAAAAAATAAAAAAGTTTTGATATTGTCCAAGTACTACTAAAAAAAACTGCTGTTCGAGACTTTCACTGTGTGGCCCATTGTGGTGACAGCAAAGACGAAAGACGTGCAGAGGAAACTTTATCGCATGATGCTTTTCAAAGCAAATAGAAAAGGTGAGTCATCATCTTTCAAAAGGATCCAGCAGTGCAGCCGGAAATGTCAACGATTCTTGTGTAGCTATTCTGAACGCCTTCACCTTCGTCTTCGTGTTTGGAAATAAAAGTCATCAAGAGGTAAAGTTGGGCAAAACATACAAGGCAAAGTTGCAGATTTTTAAATGAATCCCAAAACAATTCCCAACATGACTGAAGCATAGTTAATACTTACTGTACCTGAGCTCAGACAGTATCTTAAACAAAAACAAAAATCTACACTTTCCCCCTAAAAACTTACAAAGAGAAGATCAGAAACAGCCTCATCGTGCTGCAAGTACAAATAATCTATAAAATGAATGATGAACAGGATAGTCACATCTCATCATTGCAAATGCCATGAAGTTTCACTGAATTCCATTACACAGAGCAGGAGCAGAGCTACAGAGCTGCCGCCAGCAAGCGCTGACCTTTCCGGACGCATCACCCAGAGGAAATGCCAATTTCCAATATTTACTGACAAGGCAGCATCCTAATGTGCTGCTAGCGGCAACCTGTTGCACAGTGCCAACAACAGTGGACATGAAGCGTTTTCTCTTGTATTTCAGTCACTTCCTGTTATTAAAAATTACACTCATGTAATCAGATCCAAGGGAGGCGAATGTTTCTGTTTACTGTATTTATGAGAGGAAATTGTTGCTTTATTATGTGGCTTTGACCTGCAAAAGCTAAGCAAGAAGCAGCCATGACCTAAATGTATCCTTATCATCACATGATCTTGGCTACTCTGTTACACATTTATACAATTAACCCAAATAAATCAGATACAAGTGCATCTCCACCCATGTTAGAAGGGCATCTTAGGTCTCAGTGTCTTGAGATGAGAAGCCACATAAGACGACTTTGATCAGATGCGTCACTGCCTATTAGAAAGACAGATATCTGAATGGAGGGAGAGAAATCAGAACCTCAGACCAGCTGCTGCGCTTCCCCGTGCAACTTTATTCTCCAACATAGTTATGCAACCAGGTTTGGGCGTCCTCACTGCCTGTTTGATGTCAGAAGTAAACAGATGCATTGTTCACCTGAAAACCAAGTCAAGCTGTAGTTTAACTTAGAAACTGAATGTCATCACTGTAGAGACAATCATAGTATTGTTATCACATTTATATAAAAAGTTTGCTTAATAAGCTCATGAAACAGAGTCCAAAAATAGAAGAAAAAAAGTATTTTGTCAATTCAAAATGACACTGGCTAACTTAGTTCATCATCGAGTCTAGGAGAACATTTGCACCAAATTTCTAGACATTCCCTCTAGGCATCCAGGCAATATGACGTTGAGACTGAGAAAAACGTACCAGCTTCAGCAAATAGCTAAAAAAAAAAAACCTTAAAAAAAAAACACAAACATCTCGTTAGGGGACAGGGTGTTTTTGCTTGAATATGGTACGGGGCTCTTGCATTATTAAAAAGGCCTCATATGAGAAAGAAAGTTCAACACAAGCAGCCACTGGGAATTTCTGTTTGCCATTACACGGAGAAACCATCTCAGAGGCTGTAGGATGCAGAGATTTAAGAGATACCAAGCACACTTGGTGCCATGGGAAATATTGTGTGAGATCCGTGGTAAAATTTAAGCAGAACGGAAACTGCAGCACCGCGAAGGCCTTTTTTTTTTTTGTAGGTGAAGCCACAATACAAGATATGGTCGTGCAGGGATAGGAAATGATCAATCTCAGGCCGCGGCCTGTAGACACTTGAAGATAAATACAGTTTAATGAAAAATGCTTCCTACAACTGGAGTTTAAAAGCTGCTAAAACAGAGGTTGGGGGACATGGACCTGAGAGCACAAAGAGAGAAACGTTGAATTTTATGAAAGACTGCACTAGGAAAATTACAGATTTACTGTTTAAGTGAAATCTTAAAGTCGATGTCTTATTTAGAGAACTTGTGATGAAGATAAGTGAGCCAGTGCTTTCTCCATATAACCTAATTAACAAGCTTCACAGTTTGCGTTTTGGTCATTTAAAGTCTGCTCCTTTATCGCCCTGGTCTTGACTCTTTAGTTATTATTCTTTACCGTTATTGATACTGTTTAGGGCTGAAAAAATATCTGTATTGACGTAAAAAAATAACCAAACAAACCTGAGCTGTGTTCAAAAAGAGAAAGACTCTCAAATCTGTCCACAAACTTTCCAAGTATGGAATTTAACTTTGTGAAAACTCAAGCCATGCATGTATTCTCACTGAACAGGAAAATGACTAAATTACCATGGATATGCGCTTTTCTAATCAACCGAGACCGATTAAACTCGATTAGCAGAAAAAATGGAAAGCCTCGCTTGTTAAGCTGACCCTTGAACTCCTAAGCCGAGTATTTGTGGACCCTCTGAGTGATTTTACCTCTGCTATGCAGCAGGTAATTTACAAGCCATCTGCTGTGGAGCATCTAGGAGGAGACCTGGTATAAGATTGTGACCGGCAACAGAACCCATAGATCACCATAAATGTGTACTGGTTGAATGCAGATTGGAAAAGTACACCATTTATTGTCAGTAAACATCATGAAAATAAAGCTTACATTGTGTGGCCACGTCCATTCTCTACATATGAATGCCTTTGTGAGTTCGTGTCCATTCAAGTGTATATGTAGTGGGGAGGCAAACGGCATGAATTTATGGGCTACACGCTGACTAACACATTTGCATAATAAATCTCAATTACATAGCATTATTTGTTTACCAGCCCAGTCGGACGAAATTCTTATAAGGTGCCGTGCTGAGAAGGGTCATAAATTCTTAATAAACTGCAGTGCAGACCTTTGTACAGCAATGACCTAAATCCTGCAGCTCATCTCTGCACTACACTCAATTCTTTAAATTTTAATAAGGCTCCATTACACATCTTCAACTGTTTTACAGAAATTCCAAACTAGACTGCGTACACCTGCTCGTTTCTGGTGAATGCAATATTCTCGGATCACAACACACCGTGACAGCGCCTTAAAAATGAAAATGTGGTATGAGATGCTGCGTTATCAGCCTGGGACCATCTGCCAATGTGTTTCATATGAGGAGCAAACCCTCACAGGCCCTGCAGGCCAGAGGCACAGAGCGCAAGTGATTAATATGCCTAGGTTAATGAGCAGTCCCAGCATCACTTTTGCTTCTCTCCCTCTGTAAGTATGTGTGCATCCTGATAGTGTTTAACTTAACTACTGCTGCTGGATTATGTAGACACGACCAGCAAACCGGGCTTTGCTGCAAGTGGGCCTGTGGCATCTCCTGCTTTGTCTAAATATAAACTGCGAGCATAAATAAAAAAAAATAGATATAAAAATAAAGAAAAAATACTGCCACCTGGCAATTATGCTGCTAATTAAAAAGCGAAGCACTCTTAATGGATTCATCTCTCAGGAGGGACGTACACCTCTCCACACAAGCGTGCTACCCCCTCTTTCCACCACTCCTATCTTTCCATCGTTCACCTCCCCTCTACCCCGTGTCTGAAGTTGGTGTCAATGTGTAAAGACCAAGTGTCGCCTGGCCTGCAAGTGTTCAGGTTTTGTTGAGAAAGAAAGGCTAAGAGGGACAGCTGGATGGGTTCAGATGCTGACAGGCTTCTAACTCTTGGCTTAGAATGTCTGTTTCAACAGCCAAAGCTCTTCATTTATTTATACTTTGAGTGCTTCAAACCCCCAAATCCTCTTATAGTATATCCGTACACACATAAGACTATACACATACAAAAACGATAAACTAGTGGCCACAATTTGTTGAATATAAAAAGATAAAACAGTCACACAAACCTGAGATATGAACATGTGCCCGCAGAGAGCAGACGCAAGTCAACACTGTTCCGTATGCAGGCATGCACAGAGATGCACACTCACACACCTGCACAGTTGCCCATCTGTTTTCTTTGGGGGATAACACTGTTTTCATTAAAGCGAATATGCATCTTCAAAAGCTGCAGTGAGGCATAGAAGAGTGACTTTCCAGGGCAGCTTATTCCCTATTCAGATGATTCAAATGCAATTAGGTCAGTACAGGTAAGACTATTACTTTTTGATAGACTTTGGTCTGTCATTTTAAGGATCTGAGGGCAGCTTAGATAAAATATCAGACATGCAGGGCTCTAGCAGGCCAGCAGCTCATTATGTCAGACAATGACAAGAAAGAAGTCTGCTGAGAGCTACAAGCTGATGTTTCGGTCATGTGAAGGAATGACTGAAAACTGCTCTGGCGGCAAACCAGAACACGGTAACTGATATGCAACTCTGACACATTCAACTTCAGCTAAGCTGTTCAATAATAAACAGACCTGGACAACCTGATAATCTATTCAATTTCATGTACCATTTCATATCATCTAGAAGTACAACGGAGAGAAACCGAAAAGGCCAACAGGAGTTATGTGAACAGAAATGTCAGAACTCAGTGTGTTTTCTTGGCTGACTGTTATCGTGTATGAGAGGAAGAAACTCAGATCAGGTGTATCTCAACGGTAGGAGAGAACAACATGTTCACAGGAGACCGGCTTGATGTGAGAACCGTGCCTTGTTGCAGACATCACAGCCAAACTCTTCAATGATATATACAACAGTACAACAATATGTATACATTTTGCAGACACAGAAGCAATAGGTTTCTGCTTAAGAAATGGTACATGAGCAAGTTGGAAGATATATCACGTACAGTGTCTCCCAAAGGACTGGTATAGTCCAAATGTTTAAGTGAAATATGAGGCCATGGATAATTGAATGTGTATTTCCTTATGTCAAGGACCATAGTCTCTAGTGTAAGTTATAGATTTAGGGTCATGATGAAACTGGGAGCTGGGGAGTGGGAGATCGAAAAGTGAGTATATGATGCTGAAAGAAACAGGTAAGGACTAGTAAGGGTCACAAAACTGCAAAACAAAATAAGTCAATAAATATATAAAGGATTTGCTTATCCAGTCTGTTTCTTGGTTGTGCTCTTAAATAGACAAAAAGAGAGCAAATAAAGCAAAACATATCAGCAAAATTAATTCTCTGCAGTTTTCTTACTTTTACAAATTTTGTTAATTAATAGAAAATAGACATTTGCCTCCAATTCCAAGTCACTTAATCTATGTATAATGGTAGAGTATATTCAGAGCTGTATTTGAAAAGTTTGACCCCTCAAAGAAAGTAGAAATCGTGCCTCAACTTTTCTGCAGCACTAGTTTTTCCTCTATGAGAGAAAACTGCAAACATTACCCATTTAAGTCTAGGACCAGCCATTGCATTTTCCAATCAGATGACTTTTAAACAATGAGGGCCATTTTAAAGGCTTGAAAACCATTGCTGTATGATAACCAAAAGAAAAGAGAGATCTACCCTACGTGCACAATGAGGGAGTGAGGAAAAGGGGAGGAATTTAGATTGGGTTTCAGTCCCGACATAATAAGCACAGATCATTGAAGGGATTTAAAAGTGTAATTGTAGCATGGCTTGCATGTTTATATATACGAAACTACCGCAGCGTTTCATATGAGGGCAGTCGAATACATCCCACTGCAACTTTATATTGGGGGGGCGGTGGCACAAAGGAGCAGTTTACATCACTCCTTTGGGGACAGAGCCTCATTACGACTTACTTGGTCAGCAATGGTGCGGCCCAGCTTGTCCATTCTTGATCCAGCTTCTGCAATTTTCTTGGCAGCGCTGATGACATCAGATGTATTCTTCAGTGGTCCTTTACCCCTGGAGAGAAAACATGAAAGGATCAGTCACAGCTTTTCCTCTGCTGCAGACTCATTTCGTATGCAGGAGCAAAATCCCAGTCATGGAGCTCGTGTTTGTTGTGGAAGGTTGTTTTTCGGTCAGAAGCGGGAACGCTTGATGAACCATGGGAACAGTTCGAGCAAACACCAGAGAAAATAAAAACTATGCTGGTGCACAGACAGTTCCACACATAACACACTAATGCACTCTGGCGTAATACTGTTTAGTCAGCGCTAGGATTGTTTTCTAATCTTTTGAATGCAAAGGGGAGGACTTCACTGTGGAATCTGTCTTTAAAAGGCAGACATTATACATTCACATTCCTTTCTAGCATCATAATCCCTTCTGAAAAAGACAAAACAAATACTGATATAATATCTTGATATACATAAAAACAAACTGCAATTTTTGACTCTGAGGCATTCTACCAAAACCAAGGATTAAAATGCTGTCCTCTTTCTGTGGGTTTTATTTTCACAGTAGAACAAACGCTGCATGTTTGAACACCCACTTTTATTTCTGGTTCGGTCCACATGAGACAGCAAGAAAAAGAGAAAAAACACAGCTGAAAGTAAAGAAATCAGGTCAATTTCGGTGTAAATTCTATAGCAATTGGCCCAGAATTACAAGTCAATCCTTGACCCCTTGACCAATACAAAGCCCATCCCCACGCAGGTCAGCCCAGCCTTGATCTGACCCACTGTAAAGCTTGTCAGCCATTTGCTGTTTTTCAGACCCCCTCAAGGGACTCTTGAACACAGTTGGCAAGAGGCACAAATTGGATTCAAAGCTGCTCTCTTCAGGCTAAAAAATGAGCCATCCAACCCAGAACAGATGGAATTTTGTGTTCTGTTCTGTTCTCTTGCTTCCTCTTTCCTCCCCTCCCATCTCATCTCCAACCCTTCCCATCTCCTGCCCTCCCTCTGTTACTCTGATGTAAAGCGAGCCAGAGTCCTGGTGGAAAAGGCCATGCGTCATAGCACACACTGGAAGTTCTCCTGGGACCAGTCAACCCCTGGAGACACAGCTGAAGGTATTGTGATGGTTTCTAGACCGGACAGAAAAGCAACAAGCACAAAAGCAGCTGATAGAATAGTGCCACGGTCGTCATAAACAGACAAAATATTGATAACCAAAAACTAATTTCTTATTTACTTCAATAAAGCCAAAGATATTCTAAAACTATCCCCTCCAATTGTGCATGGACACAGCTGGAACATGATACAGAGCATAGAGAACAGACCAAAGGACATTTTTCAGAGAGGATATGGTATCATTTTAGGTTGTACTACAGCTATAGGCTTCCAGATGTGTGCAAGTCAAGTTCTCCATAGAATTGTTGCAAGTGGCTCCCAAATATGTTGCATGTATCCCAGCCACACGTCTTATTCATGAGAGCTGCCATATAGCCATAAGCGATGCAGGAGTCAACACAAGTCTCAATAACACACTGCAGATTTGTCTGGACAAGTCCAGATCAATTACCTCATACAGCATTAACCTTGGCCGAGCTTGATGCTGGCTCAAGGTTGAGGGGCAATAATATGGGTGCAGGCTGAATTAGCCAGCGACTGACCTTCTGTGTGTTTTCCCCATAATGAGAAGAAGAAGGAGAATGTGTTGTATAGCTACTGTATATATGCTAGCAGACAAAAGCTGCTGTTTCCTCTGAAACACACAAATACACAGAGTATACACAGAATCTGATTAGAACTGAAGGCAAACAAAGGATATTACAACTCCTCAATTTAGCAAACTACTTCAATTCACAATCTACAGATTTATGGAATATAACATGCTTACTGGTATTTGTAATTAGCGTTGGTGCTAATAGAAAACTTTGCTATGAAGTATACACTCATTTAATTGCAATTTATTACAAGCCAAACTAGTTTCACACGTCCCATCCTAGAATAAATATCACTGCTCTCCTCTATTATCATGCATTTGATAAACGACACCATTTTGAGAACAAATAAAGAACTTAACAAAAAGCTGTGGTAATCACACGGCTGGCTGCTGCTTCAATGGAAACCCAGAGAATATTTCTACTTATGGAACAAATAGCGCAGTCTGCAAATGACCCGTTTTCGTCTGACTTCACAAAGCTGCTTGGTAGTTTAGATAAATTCAGACTGTCATGTGAGTCCTCACAAAGTAATGAAGATGTATCACTGTGATTCTTCAAAATAAATAAACAATTAAGCTCACATGTTTTCTGCCTGCCTTGCTTTGTCTTTGATTAGACACAATAATGATTTCAAGTTATTTGAGGAGTAGCAATAACTGGCTTGTGATGAAAGTAACTGTAAAAAAATATTAGCTGGTAAACTCTGTATGTTAAAACAAAGCAAGGGAGGATGGACGGGGTGTGTGTGTAAGGATGGATGGTGTGTGTGTGTGTGTGAGGATGGATGGTGTGTGTGTGAGCATGGACGGGGTGTGCGTGAGGATGGACGGGGTGTGCGTGAGGATGGATGGTGTGTGTGTAAGGATGGATGGTGTGTGTAGGTGTGTGTGAGGAT
>JAVQJG010216309.1:0-12230 GCA_036024015.1 Craterocephalus amniculus
CCCCACCCCCCCCCCCGCCCCCCCCCCCCCCCCGCCGAGTAGGGCTCTGGACATAGTCTGTAGACATTATTATCATTCAGGTTTTTCCAAATGGTCTGGTCTTAAAAAAACAAACTAAAAAACACAAACAAAATCTGCAATATCTTCAAAATATTTTCTGAAGAATCACAATCTAAATCAAAAAACATAATTTCCTCCTGATTTGATTCTTTTATATCGTCCCAGCCCTGTTAGCCAGGCAATTATTTTCTATGAGCACAGTAATTACAAACTGGTGTAATGTGGCCCATATGATGGGTTATAAGTCACTTCAATTAATTGGACTGAATCATTTAAAAGGCCTTGAGATGAATAAAAAATATATTGTAAAAGCCTATTAAGACATAAAAACAATTATTCAGAGCTCTCATGGATAACATGGCCTCAGCCAGCACAGCAAAACTGTTCTCACCAACATTCCTGCCAGTTTCTGTCTTGTTCTGGGCTCCAGGCAATCTGAGAGAGACAGAGACATGACTGAGACACTCTGTGGTATGAAATGCATGCAGAAGTCTGAGTTTAGTGCTCGGTAGTGATTTGTGAAACATCTTCCTCTTCTCGTCCAGACCAAACAGAATCAGGTGCAAATATCTGAACACCTGCATGTGCACAAAAGCATGTCTGACATGTTTTACCTCCAGTGTCAGAGCAGAAGGTGATCAGCCATCCCAGCCCCAATGAAAACGCGCTTTCTATCTCGCTGAAGACGTTACCTGATTTAAAAAAAACACTTAAGATGATAAAAAACAGCCCCGACAACCACACAAGACAGAAAACATGTCATAACTAGGGATGTACCGATTATAGATTTTCTAGGTATGATGATTGTTTGAGAAATAATCACGATTTTACGATTATGACGATTATGATGTTTTAATTTCACAACGCTGGAAATGTTTCAAATAACATGAAAAGTCCTTTTCTGTTAAGTTTTATTTGTGTGTTGACGTCAAGAAAATAGAATATGGCAACAGAATAAACAAAAGTATCATTCTATTCCCATTGGAATTAAGTAAAAATCCCCTCTGCTCTGGTAACAATAAACATAAAAAAACAGTATTACAGTACTACAGTATTATATGAATGATGATGATGAATTTGAGCTTTAGAATTTCAGTGATGTTATTCAAACTATATTTACATTTTAAATGATGTTATTTAGGAAGCTTTACACTTATTAATTGTAGCTTCCACTACCGGGAATTAATCGTGGAAATAAATAATGTGACATCCCTATTCAAAGCAAATATATACTTATTTATATATGAATCCAATTAATTCAAAGGCTGTAAATGACCTTGCCAGAGCTCAGTGATGGTGGTGGTGATGAACTGCATGGAGAAGCGAACCAGGTCGTCTTTGGTGCGCTCCCCGGCAAACTTCTCTGGTCTCTGCACACAAACAATAGCTGATGATTGCAGACAAGCAAGTGGAAAATATTATTTCCATCTATAAAGATGAGACAGATTATAGGAACGTCATACAATGATCACTGAGCTGTGTCTTCTGGCCATGAGGCAGATTAATAGTAACTTTAACCCACATCCTTCTGATAAAAAATAAAACACATATGGCACAAAGTTCTTGGAGGGTTCAGCCATGTGTCCTTCCAGATGCAGATGTAAAGATCTCATTTGCGGCGTGAGTAAAACACACAAACAATGCGGCGCCTTCTCCAAGGTTTGTCTGAATGGGAGGATAATCAGTGCTTTTTGATCTTTCACCTTAATCTACGACCTCATTTGCACAACAACGCTGCAACCAAATTAACTTTTTTTTCAGTTTGCAGGATAAAAAAACCTGCATTTATAGGACGACAGAATTAATCCGATCGTCGTTGACATGACACAAGGAAAACATGAGGATCCAACATTGTTATAATTAGCTTGCAGAATGTGCAGGTCCTACAGGACATTGTCATTTTCATGAGCTTCCTCATGGCCTTTAGATGTTGCCGCTCCATCCAGTGTAGGAAGGAAAGTATGTGTAGGAGTATGTCCTCAAAACTTTGCAGCACTATGGATCAACCAGCATCCACCTTCATCCTTTCTCTTCTCCGAGTTCTCTCTAGTCAGTAAAAACCTCTCCTCTAATCTCTAACTATCTCTTTCTTTCGTTTTGTTTCTCTTTCCGATAACGTCCTCTTGCTATTTGCTAAATCAGCCATGGTGCGGGTTTAAAATTATGTTGAGAACCAGCTGCTGGTGTGTGACACGATGCTGCAGGGCAACAACTCCAGGAATCCAAGTAACGAATGTGAAAATTGTATTTTAGTGATTCAAATCACTTTAAATCTATACTATTGCTGAACATTTCATTTTATTAAACTGAACTTAAACTATCTGCGATTATTTGGCCAAGACTGCTGCTGCAAGCCCATTAGTTTGGGGTTAAAGTGACTCCAAACCCGGCTGGTGGTATTTGATTTGCTGTGACGGTGAATAAAGAGCAGACAGACCTGTCCAGCTCTGTATATGTACAGGCTGGGGTAGCTGGTGATGCCTTTCCTCCTGCAGAGATGGTTGTTGTCTCCACAGTTCACCGCTCCGATCCGGATCACTCCATCCATCTCTTTGGCAAACTCCCTCCACTGTGACACACACAGATTATAATATTTATACAGACGCTGGATTAAACTAAATCTCAGTTGGAGAACAAGAAAAGCCATCTTTTAAAGAGAAACCATGTAACTTTTGATCCAAATATCAACCTAATGTGAGTAATAATTGCTGATTTCCGGGGTTAATTTATAGTATCTGACGCATGTCAGCGCTCCGAGGGAACAGCGCTCTTCAGAAACCAGACACCGTAACTTTGCAGGAGCGGATCCGTCTCCCATGGGATCATGTGACCTGCAGACCTTTGCTTTAAGGCTCCTCCTCTTTAAACACAGAGGGCTCTGCTTTGTACTACTTTTTCCTCTTCTATGTAAAGTTAGTCATGGCTGAAAAAGTAAGAAGGTGAAAACTGTGTCTGAGAAGGCCAGAAAGAGAGAGACTGTTTTTGTAGTAGTGCCGTGTGGCATGTGGAAAGTTACAGGTTTAGCGCCCCTAGTGGCCAAAAGTTACACGTATCCCTTTCATGTGCTCCAAACTCATTATTTCGGTTCAAAATGTTTCCACATCTCAGCTGCACTAAAGTGAGTGTGTTGGGTGTTTTATTACCGTTGGAGCCAGCTGGTGACAGTGCGAGCATCGTGGGAAATAGAAGTTGATAAACCAGATTTCTCCAGAGTTCACTGCCGCCTCTGAAACAAAAACATTAGCCTGTTTACCACCAGTGTAGTTTACTTTTGGATATGAGAGACTATATATAAAAACGAAAATAATCTATGATTTAACATAATACATAAAAATACATTTTTCTTTTTTGGAAAGAAAACAAATCTACAAAGAAAACATACATATTTTTATTAAAAAACAAAGTGATAAGAAGTATAACTCCCTCTTCTTGATCACGAAACAACACTAGGGCTCCTGGTTCACATATCTTGATGATTATGCCTGAAAATATTTTACCTTTTATATGTTTTCTATACACATATACGCATACCTACAGTATACACATTCACTATAATCCTACTTAATCCTGCTATACACAAACCCATGCATACATACATACCTATGCATACATTATCTGCATTTATATCCACTTACACTTTGGAAACTCATACACGTATACACCAATACCTACAGAAAACATAGACCTTCCCTTACAGCGAGTATACCTACACCCGTACAAAAAAAGAAAGAAAAAAGTAGCAAGTCTAAATAAGTGGAAACAAAAAAAAATCCTCAACTTAGTGCAACCCAACACCTCCCTCCTCTCTGTGTACGAGCAAAGCAACATTTTTCCCACACAAAAAGTTCCTGTTTTGACAATTTAACAACCAGAAAGGCGCTGATCATCACACCCTCATGTTTTCACCTTTTATTGAAGTCATTCTTCCCTTTTCAGCTGTTATCCACTCCATTTTTAAAAGATGTTTCAATTTGTTAAAAAACCTGACATTTCCAGAAAACTTGTACATGAAAAAAATCTTACCAAAGTCCCCGCTGTCCAAGGTGATGATCTCCAAATCGTCGTCATAGATGCCTTTAAAAGAGTTGAGACATTAAACCAGATTCTTTAAAGTATTTCCATGAAAGTGTTGCTGCTGCAGAAACTTACCAAAGTCATATCGGTAGTAGTTCCAGCTCTCGTAGCGTCCTCCCTGCTGTTCGTCCAATCCTTTTTCTCCATACTTATCATATTTCTTTCTCAAATCTTCATCTTTTAAAACTTCATAAGCCCGATTTACTTTGAGGAACTTCTCGTGAGCTAAGGAGTCTCCCTACAATCATTTATCTGTGTCGGTTTAGTGTTTAATGGTGCAGAAAGTGCATATCGATGTGGTAAAGTTATACCAGAGTGACTTACGGGGTTTTTGTCGGGATGCATGGTGAGCGCCAGCTTCTTAAAAGCCTGTCGTATCTCTCTGGTCGTTGCCTCTCTGCTGGTACCCAGCAGGTCGTAGTAATCCGAGCTCTCAGCCCAAACCACCACCAGCAGGACGACGAAGAGCAGCAGTGGCAGAGTGAGCCGGGCAGGCGCCTTGGCCTCAATGACTCTCCTGTGCCCCATCACCACACCTCCCAGAACGGCCAGAGAACCTGGAACTGGAAGAGAAAGGCCCAAAGCTGATCCTTTCATGCTGTGCACACAGTTAAATCATCAGGTTATAATCCAGCTGTTATCAGCCTCTCCCAGCCGGGTGAGCAACCATGCACAACCTAACGTGTCCAGTGGGAGGAAATCTTGGTGCCCAGAAACCAAGCTAACATCTGGGAGAGCATATAAACCTGAAACTCAAACCTGTGACCTTCTCGCAGCTCAAAATGTTTAGCTCTAAAAACTCATACACTTTTTAGGATTTTACTTTTAGGATTGTATTTATTTGCACCTTGATGCATAAAAAGGAAGAGATGGTAGGAGAAACAAAAAAACAAAACAAAACAAACATCTACATCTACACTTGCTTTGTTTATTCCTTCTTATAAGGTAAAAAGTAGCTTGATATTTTGTTCTGAAAAGATGTGAATGTTATTATTATTATTATTGGATATTATGGACATTAACTAAAAACAAATAAATCAAGCAACAAAAATTTAGAATTCCTGTTGGACCAAATTATAATTGCTCTTAAAAACAAAAACTAGGACTGAGGGGGATGAAAAAAATACATGAATTGATTTGAAGAATTAAATAATGTACAACAGCATTCTTATGTTTCACCAGTTTTACCCATAAAAATGCTAAAGAAATCTAACAAAAATACCCATTAATTTCCATGTTTACGTTATTAATGTTGTAAAACAATGTAATAGTATTATCAGCCACAAAACAATACATGTGAATACATGTGTGATTTGTTTGAAGCATCTCATGTTTTAACACAAATTCGTACCACCTCAGTCACTTATGTAACCAACAATAAATACACATAACACTGTAACTACAAATGTATAACCAAAACTCTTAACCTACTGCGGGTTTTCAAACGATCCCTTTTTGCTTATCACCCCAAAGCCTGTTCACTGATATCAGATTTTTTTTTCTCCGATTCTCTGCTCGGTGTTTAAAGAGCCCATATGCAAGCTAAGCTAGGCTAACTGCAGCAGCAACTATTAACATAACTTGCTAAGCTAATTAGCTGTTTAAAACCGCTGGGACATTTAGTTTACTTGCAGTCTGAGTGATGCTGAAAGTCACATTAATTTGGCGTTTACAGTATCAGAAAAAACTGCAGCACCATTACCTTTAAGATATCTCAACTTCTTCAACTCTGAAGATGAAGATCCGCATCAGAGTCCGGCTCACACCGGCATCAAGCTATCCGTAACAATACCTTTCTTTTCCTGTTGCTGTCTTTTACAATAAAAGACATACGTACAACTAAGGTAACGGAATGACGCAAAAGCAAAAGAATATTTAAACGAAAACCGGTTATAAAAGTTATTTAATAATAAATTAACTAAATCTAGTCACAGTAAAACACAGCGGGTAAAGTTGATGTTTTTCTATTAGGTTCAGCCAATGGCATTCTTTTACTTTGACAGCGGAAGTGTAACATTCATCGGAATGCGCTTGATTGTTTATGATGCATTTACAAATAATGAAATTCATCACTGCATTTTGATGACGCAAATGTTGGTGCATTCAGGACTCACTGATTATTTTTAAAAAATGGCCATTCAAAAGTAAAACAACTGAACCAAGAAAAAAAATGTATTGAAGGGTCAGTTTAAGTTCGCACTTTCAAACATTGATGTGCCTATTTGTAAGGTTTTGATTAAATTCTATGTGATTAATTTTTTGGTCATTCTCTATAATGGTTAAGCTGATTGACGGGCCAAAGTGTGCAGGTTATTTCACAATTGTATAAGTACTTGTGCTCTTAGCCAGAAGATTGCTGCTAATAAAATGTAACTTTCTGTAAACCGTTTATAGAATCATTTTGCTTCTATACTGGACACTGGAGGCTCAAAACTTCCTCAGAAACAGTTTGCTTTGTTTTTCTTTACAGTGAATTTTAAAGCAAAGAGCTAGAAGCAAACATAGTGTTTTGAATACCAACCAGATAAGTATGTTTATATCATAACTTAATCTTAACATGCCCTGACCATAGGCTGAGAATGAGTTCATTTTTAATTACATTGTCATAATAGCTAATTCATGTAACCATTTGTTCTACGTCCATGTTCTCTGAAATTGATTACTGGATGCAATATGGATATATCTACAATGCAGTTAGCCACTGCTAGCTGACTTAGTTTGCATGGACCGAATCCTGGGAACACACAATACCTTGGTGAGAGTCAAGTGCTAGACATCACATGGTCAAAAATGTTAATCAAAAAGCTATATATTCAATAGTATAATGAATACATTTTGGTTGTATGGTAATTGGTTAACATAACATGGGGTTGGGTTGACCAACAGAGTTTTGGAAGGGGCTCAGGATCGAAAACATCAGAACTGAGTCCTCAAAAACGTGGAAAACATATCTGCCACATTTTTATTTTTAACCATTGAATTTTTAATTCTTGTTTTAATATTTTATTTCAAGATCAATAATTATTCCCTTAAGGATGCCTTTGCAGTTTGTGATGCAGTTTTACTCATCCCTTGGGTTGTGTTTAGAAACAGACTGAACTGTACTGATTTTGAAAACTGGCATTTTATGTTTGTTTGTATCTTTCTGTTTTTTGTTAGGTTTTTTGTTGTTGTTGTTGTTGGTGGGGGTTTTTTCTTAGTGGATTCGTAAAAACTTTGATCTCAACTAAACTCTTTAAACTTTAAATTCAACGCCTAAAATACCCTGAAAGTGAAATAGAGATTGACTCAACAGAAATATATGGACGTTTTGATAAATAAATTAACATGAAATGCATTAACATGTATTATACATAGTTTTCCTGAACGCATCTTCTGACTGACGACACCTAAATCCGCCGGAAGTGATGTGCAGCACTTCCAGTGTAGCATCAGCCCGCTTCTCCTCCGGTGTTGCTGAGCTCCACGGTCTGCAAGGGGCTGAAATATTTGGTTTCAAGCTGCCAAATTTAACATTATCGGGCTCTATAAGAAAACCTTTAGCCCTGTATATGTGACAGTATTAGTAAGTTGTACAGAGGGAATAGTTAACTTTGCTAGCCACACTAGCTAGCTACCAGCCCAATCGTCACTTCCTAATTTTAAAACTCGCGGCCACAGAAAAACAGACATGGAGTTGCAAGGTAGATCAACTTTTCTCACTATTATTCGGTTTATCCCGCTTGTTAATGTGATTCTGTGTCATAGGTATGTAAGATGACCATTTTTCTGATCTTAAAGCGTGTTTAAGATTTTTTTAGCTGTAAACAGTGATGTTTATTTCTGTAGAAGTAGCCACGTAGTTTATTTCTGTAGAAGTAGCCTTTCCCCATTGTGGGGTTGTGTTATAAATAATAAAATGTGCTTTTTTTAGTTTAATCTTTAACAATCATTAATTATGCTTAAAATAATCATTCTAAAATGTATTTTCAGAATATAAAGTGGGACCATATATCATAGTTTCCAGCTCTATGTTTTTGTTTTTGGATTCCATCTTTCGCTTTTCATGTTTCACAGCTTTTTAAATTGTGAATCATTACTACAAGACATTGTTTTTATCGTATTGCTGTTGGAAACTTTATAAACATGCAAGACAGCGGACTCGAGGGACTAATGGACAATACTGCTATATGTTATAAAGAAAGCATTTAGCCATCAAGCTCTCCACAGGCACCCAAACCAGACCCCTTGATTAAAACCAATATGAAATAAAAATTAATCAGCTGGTTGTCACTGTCTTTCAGTGGGTTCTGAACCAATGACCCTGGGTTCACCCACGTCTCCTAAGACAACTTCTGGAGCTCAGTTTCTGCCTGGTTTCCTGATGGGAGACCTTCCTGCTCCAGCCAGCCCGCAGCCCCGCCCCTTCAGCTTGGCCACTTCCATCGTTGAGAGCAGCAGTACGCATCGAGGTCAGCAGAAAAATTACCACAACTGCAATACAATTATTTTTCTTCGTGTTAACCCTGAGATTATGTTTTTAGGAGGTGGAGGAGGCTCTGGCCTGCAGCCGGTCGTTCCCACTCCCAAAGATAAAAGTGGAGCCCCGCCTGTTCGCAGTATCCACGATGACCTGGTAACAGTTGGGACGCCCCTCAGTGCACACAGACAGGTTTGTATGCAGGAAGTTTTAAGTGAATTTGAGTTTAATGTCCATTATAAGTAGTTGTTATTTAAGCATATTTAATTTTTTCCTTCCATAGAGGAGCACTGAGGTTTTTATAGTCTTCCTGTGTTTATATGGTACAGATGTGGCTTCAGGAACAGATGCAGACACGTAGATTGATTATAAACAAGTGTTGCCAGAACACGAGGTGATGTGAGTTAAAGTTAGATTAACGTAATGAGGTCCAGTTTGCTCCAGATGACACGATGAAGTTTGACAGACTTTGTATGTTGATTAAACAAAGTTGATGGTAATATTTGATGAATACAGAATGAAGAATTTCTCTCTCTGCTCGTCTATTCAGGCTTTTCCAGTCATGCAGTCCCCGCTCTCTGCTCGTCAGGCTTCAACACCAGGAACAGGTATGTAGCTCTGTTACCGCTATTTCTGCAGCAGAATGTTTTATTCCTAATAAACACAAAATTATATACAAAAAAGTCTTTTTCATCACATTTCCCAGTCTCAGCAATGTGCATCATGCGAATAGCTTCATCATAGTGCCTGACAGACAGACACGCTTATGGTTGGTCAGCCAAACTTTTGAATTTGGTAGTATGCTGAATATATCCTCTCATCTATTGTTCATGTTTGCTGTAATTGTACTGCAGCTGTGCCAACCAGCTTTTGCTTTTTTATATTTTTTAACTCCAGGACTTGTGAAAAAATGAAATCAGGAACTATATATCCCCCCAAATAAAAAAGTACAAATGACATCTGAGTTTTTAAGTTTCATTCATCAGAAAAATATCTTTGAACCAGCCAACATGAAGCATTTTTAATTTGGAGAGCTCAGCCCAGCAGCCAGACCTTCATTCTGCTATAAAATACCCATTGAGACAAGTAAAAAACAAAAAATTTTTTATTTTTTACACTTGTTTTTATAGATCTTTTTTTTGTTTGTTTGTTTAAAGGGGTACTGTGTAACTTTCAGCCACTAGGGATCCTAAACCACCAAACTTAAAGTTTTGTCCCAAATATCAGCCTGATGTGAGAATTAATGGATGATTTCTGGGGTCGCTTCAGTGTTTGGCATTATGTGTTATGACTGTTCGGTGTTCTGAGGGGGCTGCCCTCTTCAGTAACCAGACATGCAACTTGAGCGGATCAATCTCTCATGAATCATGTTACTTGCAGCACTTCAGCTATAAAACACAGCAGGCTGTACTTTGTGTTACTTTTACTTTGAAAGTTTGAACAAGTAAGAAGGTGAACACAGAGTCTGAGGAGCCCAAAAATAGAAGGACTGTTTAATTTTGCAACAAGATTAGGTGGCCTTTGGGAAGTTACAGGTTTAGTCCCCTAGTGGCCAAAAGTTACACAGTATTCCTTTAAAAAATCAATTTAAAACAACCTTAAAACAACAAATTGCAACACTAATATGAATCGATATTTTTTTCTTCAACCCCTAATTATTATGTCTTAAAAACAGCTGTTTTTTAGTTTTTAAAATGATGTAGTTGATTCAGAAAAACAGCTTTTTCCTTTTTCTTTTCGTTTTCCAAGAGTATATAATGAACTTTCATATGATCCCTGCAGGTATTGAATACTGCAGTGACAAAATGACATGTAATGTTTAAACAAATGATTAAACATCTGATGCTAAATCTCTGGTGCATTAATACTTAAACTTATGCATATGTGCATGCTGGTTATTTGTCAAATTTGCATGAAACCCTGATTGATGCTCCTCTTTTTGAAGTGATTTTTTTTATGTGCATGCTAATATTGGAATAACAATATGAGGCTATGATGAAGGGTTTTATATTATTAATCAATATGAAAGAGATATTTACCAATAAAACTTAATATGCAAAGTTGAAAGGTAATTGGTCCTGATTGCATATTAAGAGACTAATCTGGCTGTTCCTTCTCCAGGTGTGCAGCAGGTATGTCTGTCTCCAGCTCAGGTTGATCCCTTCTACAGCCAGGGAGAAGCTCTGTCATCTGAAGACCAGCTTGACCAGACCTGGGTCACTGTGTTTGGGTATTTCTGCATACTGCTGTCACCTTTCTACCCATTCTTTTTAAAAATATACAGGTTGTACATAAAGTGTGCGTTTGTGTTTAGTTTTCCTCCGGCTTCAGCTTCCTACATCCTGCTGCAGTTTGCCCAATATGGGAACATCCTCAAGCACAAGGTAAGCCAAGCAGGCTTGTTTGTGTTGCTTCATTACACTGAGTAATACAGGGTGATAATGATGATGATTGAAGAAGACGTTTAAAAGTGTTTTTAATATTTTTCCCACTAAATTCTAAACATATTAACCTTGATCCAACATATTGGAAGGAAGAAGAAGTTATCTTTCAGTCGGAATTAGTGACACAGACTTTCTCAGGTTGGAGACCGGTTCACTCAGCCTGCACACAAAGCGGAGGACCCACCTCTATCACTGCTGGGACTCCTCTCTAATATGTTGTCGGACAGTCGTTGAGACTATCAGAGCACTTCAGTGTGGAAAAAAAACACCTTTTTAGATGCAGGGCCAGCTGTCCAATACTTGCCATTGCTACCAGATCCGTATTTCTGCAAGATCTGTATGTGTGTGTACTGCGCATGCGCATCACGTTCGCCATCTTGGACACAGAAATACGGCAACACCAGCTATTCAGATCTGATTGGTAACGTGCTTCTGCAACCGGGACAGTGAAAATGATAACAAGTAACGGGAAGAAGTGAAAATGCGTTTACCAAACAGATCGAAAAAATGGTATTGCCGTTATTCTGTGTTCAAGATGGCAGACGTGTTGCGCATGCGCAGTTCACACACTGCAGATCTTGCAGAAATACAGATCTGGTAGCAACACTTACCATTAGCTGTGCTGCTAGCTGCCTGCCCGGCTGAAAAACTGGAGCCATCTTGAAAATTCCTTTCTCCATCACTCAAATGTATGAAAGGAAAGATGAAAACGGACCCCAGGTTTTAAAAAAATAAAAGCTAAATTCCCCTTTAAAAGCAATGCGCATGAGAAGCCATAAATAATAGAAAAATTAAAACCGACTAAAAGCAAAAAAAAAACATACATTGGGATACGTATGATCCAAACAGACATGAATGAAAAATGCATCATCGTCACTCCTGATGTATTTATGCAATAAATTGTATACAATGTTTTATGTTACCATAATAATTTTTTTTATTGCCATGTATAAAAGCAGCACGGTGGAATCTCCTTTGAGATCCCAAGTGCTTTTCTGTGGGATAAATAAAGTTGTAGCTGTAAATGAGTGTTAGCAAATAGTTTTTTAAAGGAACTATACCTGATATTATTTTAATCTTTCTAAGAAAAATGGTTTTCTACGTGGTATAGTATGTGGTAAAAGGGGTAATTTCGTTACAATTAATGACTCATTAATTGCGCATATGTACGAGTTCAGGGCATTTTAGTTTAC
>JAVQJG010216322.1:0-17862 GCA_036024015.1 Craterocephalus amniculus
ATACATACATACATACATACATACATACATACATACATACATACATACATACATACATACATACATACATACATACATACATACATACATACATTATCCAATAAGAAACACAGCTTAGAAAATTATACCTCGAAAATGGTAGAGTAAATATGAACTTATTTAAGTATTTTTATATATTAAATAAATAAAAATGATATTCGTTCAAATTATTATTTTAGTTCCTACATTCTATAATGACCATGAACGTCTCAGTTTTACTTTTGGTTTATGCCTACTACCATCTGCTGGTAATGTCATGTAATAAAACCTTACACTTTCTGTTTGGTTCCTACTAGCAATTTACATTAAATGTTCAGATTTGAAAGCTAGAAAACTGTAAGACAACACAACAAAATTACAAGAAACTGTTGTCAAAGAATATGAGTATTCATATTCTTATTATTCCAGGGCTGGTAAGGGTCATACAACAAGTCTGAGTACTAGTCAGGTGACAACGACAAACCACAGAAGATTGACATATTATTCAGCCAATAGCTTTTCGTGTTTTAATCGCTCCAGCCTATCAGAATCAAGAGGTGGGACCTGAGGGAGATTTTTTTTTCAAGGGAGAGGAAATCCTAAGGAAATGTGTGGGATCACGCTCTGTGCTTCCAAGTAGCTATAGGGCATAATTGGTCAACTAAATTTTAAAGCCAGGCTATAGTTGCGAGTACCCATCGTCCGAGACGAGCGACTGTTAAGGGGGGGATCTAGGGAAAGCGACCGACGTTAGGTCAAAATGTCGATTGAGTACGAGGTGGAACAGCTGGCTGACAGCTACGGGGTTACGGACTCGTTCCCCAAAGATTTTGGTTATGGTGAAGAGGAGGCCGACATCGAGGACAGCCCTGCTCCATCTGATAGCAAACCGAGAATCCTTCTCATGGGTTTGAGACGAAGTGGTAAATCATCGATACAAAAGGTAAGCAGATATTTGTAAACTGTTAGCTTCTCTGGCTTAGCGGCGCCTTCGTTTGCCTCATAGGAGTAAAAGGGACGTTAGCCAAAACAGCTAGCAAGATAGTTTAGCATGTCGCAAGTGATGATTGCTATCAATAAGCACATACAGTAACATATGGGAACTGGTAAAAACTGAGGGGGAAAGCAGGCTGCTAAGAGTTAAGGGTTGGCTAGCATTAGCCGCAATATTAATGATTAACCAGAGAGACAAACTCGATGCATCTTTATTGAAATGCAGACATGTAGCATGTGACTGTTTGTTTAACAACTTGTCTAACAAACCAAATATATTAGTCCCACCCAACTGTGAGGCAGCAGGTCTGATGCCTGCCTTTCACGTGACAAACTGACTACCCCTTTAATTTTTGTTCTTTGTTTTTAATCAGTGCAACACCAACTGTCTGGCTAACATCTTTATGAGCTTGTCTGAGAGGGGCTCTGGGGGCCCATATCCATTTTTTTTTTACTGTACCCTGTAGCCACTGTAGGTACTTCATGTTTACAAGTTACCAGCTCAGCTAGTCTCGTGATATCAGTAGATAAAATAATAGTTACACTCATCTATTATGTAGGATTGATCTTAATCCCCTCTGTCTCAAAGTTAGTGTAGATGGGCTTTTAAACTCCAAGAAAATCTGATTATTACGGTGGAAAAATTGGCTTGTGATGGCTTGATTTATCTAACCACAGTGATTAATCTGTTTGGCAAAACCCTTTGAAATGTAGTAAACTTCCTTTCTTTTTTTGTGTTATCCACAGTCCTGTATTGGAAGGTTTGCCATTTTTGGGTGTAATTTCCAAGGTCTTTTACTCAGAAGCCAAAGCTGTGGTTGAATAATAAATGAGATGCAGTTGTGCCCTCCAAGATATTATAATATTCATGCCATAATTCAGAGGGAAGTAGAATAAGCTTTATGTAGCCTGGGGAAAGAGAAGAATGGCATTTTTCTGCCCTGAAGTGTTCAGGCCCTTTTGTGCTGCGTTTGCTGTAATCCACTCAACCTCAAGTCTTAGATTAATGTTCCTCTATAAGCCCTCAGTTTGGACTGAGAAACATGTGATTGGGCTTTTTGCTGGTTCATGGGCCTGTGATCTTTATGGCCCCACGCACTAATTCAAAATGGCAGCAGTGGAGAAAACTCTCTTTCGCCGTCCTGTGCTGCTTATTCATTAGATCCAGATTCTGATTAATACCCAGCTATTGCACAATTGATTGCTGCTGACTGAATATGTGTTTAAAGCATGCAATAGAAAATGCTGAGTAGAGGGACGGGTTGCATCAGAGAAGTGAGTCTGCAGTGTTGGTTTGCCCTTTACCCTCCTGTTTAACATGTGACATGCAGATGATGTCTTTAATGCCGGGATTATGTTTAAATTGACCCCAGTTGTGATGTTCTTTCTCATGGAAACCTTATTGATAGCAGTTACATTTTTAGCACAATCCAATATAATGTTAGATTAACAGCTGCACTATATTACCTGTCTTCCTGTGTGACCAAACCTGTTGCTCTGAAGCTCCGATCCATAAAGTATCAAAATTAAATATAAGATAAACCACAAACGTGCACATTCTGACATTAGAGTTATTTGGCACATTTTTTTAAAAGTAGTTGCAAAGCAGTGGAGTGCAGTATTGAAAATTTGATCAGAAGCATCGGGTTATCATGTGATCACAATCAGCATTGCGTAATCGGCGTCCCAAATCAGATTTTTTTTTCTTTTGGCTTTTTTCTATGCTTCTATTTTTCAATGTCTGTCTTCCTTACCTTCAGTGCAAGCTGGCTAATAAAATGCAGAATATGACACTGAAATATTAGCTCTGACTTTGTGCTTCTCGTGTCCCCTCTTAAGAGGAGGTCTGCAGATTAACCCAGAAAAGTAACTCACTGAGTGTGATCCATCAAACTATTGGCAGTAATCCTTAATCCTTTCATCACATTTCTCACATGTATTCACTAAAACAAGCTGTCTGTGTTTATTCTGTGGACTCATGAGCAATGTTCTGATTTCAGGTGGTGTTCCACAAAATGTCCCCTAATGAGACCTTGTTTCTGGAGAGCACCAACAAGATCTACAAGGACGACATCTCCAGCAGCTCGTTTGTCAACTTTCAGATCTGGGACTTCCCCGGCCAAGTGGACTTCTTTGACCCCACCTTTGACTATGAGATGATTTTCCGAGGAACCGGGGCTCTGATTTTTGTCATTGATGCTCAGGTGAAGACCAGAAACCCTTCCTCTGCATCTGCCATGTTTGCATAGCTGTAGTGTTATTCTAACTAGCAGCAAAAAGCTGTTGGGTTTCCAATGTGCTGACTAAACAAGCTGAATTGAGCTTTTGCTTTCTCCTTCCGGCTTACAAATGGGAATTTTATGCCACAGTTACAAATCCGACAATATTCTGAATCACTGTCACGTCACGTGCATTTTCTACTCTGCGAATGTGAGGGAGCGCACACATAAAGAAAACAAACTTGTGTGAAGCGCTTATTGCTGATTTAAAACAGAGGCCCATTTCAACCCTTGAGCGAACTCTGTGATGAACAGCCAGAGTGGCCCAGATAAATTACACGCTGTGGTTTTTCTGTGAGTGTAACTCGCATGACCCTGAGTGCTTTCAAGAAGTGATGTCAGTTATAGCATGAGCCGAAGCTAATGTGATTGCCAAGCTTGTTTGTACTCAAGGTGCATTAGACTGAAATTGTCTCAGCAGTTGGTCACACAGTGATGTGAAAGCTAAGCGGTTTTCCTTTTGCAGTTTTGGAAAAAGACAATGCAGAGGTTCATTTCCTCATACCTGCTGTACAGCTTGTCGGAATGTGCACCTTCATATCTCCATAAGCTGCACCTAATAGTTGCCTGCGGTGAAGTGCAGTGAGGTTTGTCACTGTGGCACTTTCTTTTTAAATGAGAGTGTCTTGATTTATTTCTTTTTTGTTCACTGTACTGATGGGATTAGGCCCTGGAGGAGTCATGTTTTGTTTCCTTATATATTTTGAACTGTGAGATGCGGCTGTATTGTGATATAAATCATTATATGTACTACTTTAGGATGAGTTTGCCCATTCGTTTCCTGTCTTCTCTGTTTCAGGACGACTACGTTGAGGCTCTGGGCAGGCTCCATCTCACTGTGTCTCGGGCCTACAGGGTCAATCCAGAGATCAACTTCGAGGTTTTTATCCATAAAGTGGACGGCTTGTCGGATGATCACAAGATCGAAACGCAAAGAGACATTCATCAGAGAGCCAATGACGATCTGGCAGACGCCAGTTTAGAGAAGCTGCACCTCAGGTACATCTTGTTTAACAGTCTCATCTGCACAGGGCATAAGGAAAATAATGACGTCTTCATGCATGTGCAGTCACAGGTGTTTACATGTTAGCAGGTTTCTTGGTTATCTGTTGGACAGGTTAATTGTACTAGGTGTCCTGGTTTTGTGAAAGCTGTGCTCAGACTAAAAACTGGGATAGAAGAGTGTGTGCAGACATTGTCCGTGTTTCTGAACGGCGGGCGCTGGTAAATGTCATCATGAGGGAGAGAGCGAAATTAGACCTAATTGTATTCACTTGATCAGAAACTAAACTAGGGACATACATAGCTAGATTTCTCATCTTCCATTTGCCAATCTGCCCTCTGCTGTTGCATTCACAGGGCTGAGTGACAAACCCTAACAACTAAACTAACGCCCTACAATGATAACGACCACATTTTAAACAAAACCTTCTCCGTGTTCTTTGTTATATTGATGTTGTTTTCTGCCCGTATGATGACATTAAGGCTTCCTAGTTACATTTCTTTGATTACATTTTTTCCCCTTTTGATTATATACTGAGCCTGAAGGTTACCCCCCCTCTTTTTTTTAACCCTAACCAGAGAAGTTCTTCTACTGTAACACAAAATAGACTTAAAAATGACATTTTACTGGTGTTAAAAAGGCTTAAATCTTGCTTCATAACCTGCAGAAGTTGAGCCTTTGCAACATTTATGTGATTTAAAGGAAGTTCATCATGCATTTTTCCTGTTGTACCGTAGTGTTGTCACTGATGCGTGGTATGCATACTCATGATCCTGTGAGATTACACTCTGGCCTCTTAATGAATAAACTTTGACATCGTGCCTCAGATACCAGAGCTTATTTTTGACCAAAGGTCCAAAAGTGGAAGTGACCCTCTTAAACCTAACTTTTTGCTTTTTTTACAGTGTAAACTGAGTTTCAGTAGTGTATTTATTTTATAGATGGTGTAAAGTAAGACAAATATTTTGGATCGGGCAACAATAAGAACCTGAAAAATAGTTAAAATATTTAATTCAATCTCTTTGAAATGTGTTTGGATGTTTTAAAGGATATTTTATGGTATTTAAATAGTCTTGACATTTTCTTGATGTAAAAACTAGGCAAGTTCCCAAAAAATGAAACTGTTTTTAAGTGGGATCTTTAAAACAAAACAAAACAAAAAAAAGAAAAACAGAAATGAGAATTAGCTGTTTACTGTTGAGTAGCACATTGAACAGGCTGAGCCGACAGTATGAGCGCTGTGTTGGTACACGCAGCCGTGTTTTATGTAGGGTGGGATGTTGTTTATTCTTTTCAGACAACCGGAGCTACTCTGGATATGTTATAGTGGAATTGGAGGACTTTTGTTTTTTTTGTTTTTTTCCTGACTTGTGGCTTTCTGATGCTTTCTTCATTGCACTCTTAAACTGAGGCGTTGCCAAGTGTATGCAGACGGTTCCATTTGGCTCAGACGCTGAGGTTTCATTTAAACCCCTCTGTAAGCAGAGTTCATCAGTCATGCGTGCCCACTTTCAGCAGAGTTAAGATAAAACAGTTTTTGTTTCATGATCACGGTTTTACCCCTGTGGTTTTTCGTCCGAATCTAAAAATGCTCTCAGCCACACTTATTCACTCTTACATCCGTTTGTCATTTGAGCTTGTGACTGTATGTATTTAGACCTGTTTTATGGTTGTTTTGAGGAAGCGTCTCCTGAGAATTGCTTATTCAGTTCATTTTTGTCCCATCTCATTCAGCTTTTACTTGACAAGTATCTATGACCACTCCATCTTTGAGGCCTTCAGCAAAGTTGTGCAGAAGCTCATCCCACAGCTCCCCACCTTGGAGAACCTCCTAAATATTTTCATTTCTGTAAGTAGACAGAAGTCGACTCTTTTCCTCATTATTATTTTTTTTAATATCATTGGCAGTGTCATCTATTTGTGACATGTATTGTGTGAGTCGCTGCCTCCCCTGAGGTTATAAAACTGCAGTTCCTCCAGCCCGTCACCTTAAAGCGTGTTTGCCTTAATTTTAAAGCTTATATTTATAATTTACACACATTCCTGCTGATGCATGTAACTGAATTGGTCTTAAAAAATCTAAGACAGTAGGAAGAGATTGATATCTTTAAAACAAAAGTGTTATGAGTTTGATGTGATTTCATTCGTTCCAGACATTAAATAATTGAGATTACAGGATATATATTATTTTTTGCCCTGTTTTTAACTTTGAGAGTTATATAATTAATGCAAAAACTGGTGTTGCAGCTCAGGGCAGCATGTGAATGTCTCCTCCATTTCTGAGCAGCTTGTAAGTCTTTAGTGTAGAAGTTTCATTTAATGAATGAAGAAAAGTACTTAAATGGGGCTAGAAATCCTCATTTTTAATTTTACTTCAATTTTACCCATATTGTTTGACCTGTTTCAAATTTATTGAGTAGAGTTGTCCTGCTTGTGTGTATTGGTGCCTTTCCTTTACATTGGAACCCATCTCGGCTTCTGACAAAGTTTTCAACACAGATTACATGTATTTGTGTTCACATATGACATACTTTGAGCATGTTGAATGAATACAAAAGTATGTTTATTAACTGTACCTTTTACTTGGATTTACAGATTGATTTTTGCTTCTTAGTTGTTTAGAGTCGAGCGCTGCTGCGCTGAGCTAATGACTACTCCCAGCTTATAGCCAGACTCCTCTGAACTAAAAGCCTGTTGCAAACCCACTCGGTGCACGAAACGCTCCTCACTTGTAAGCCACTTTGGATAAAAGGCATTTGCTAAAATCGCTGTAATGTAATAAACACAGAACAAAGTTGTGCATCCCTTCTGTGATGCTGTGGCTTCTCACATGCTACAATAAGTTTTGTAATGGAAAGTGAAGCTGGGGGAAAGGCGTCCTGTACTGTACCATTTCATGAAAATGATCCTATCTATGTAGTGATTCTTTCAGTACTATGTGCATATATGGTGGGAAAAGGCAGTGATTGGATGTTTAGAGGAATTCTTTGATGCATTTTAACATTTCCCGCTGGCTCCAAACATCATAAATCATTAGCAGGATTGTTTTTTCAAATTATTAACATGAACAGGACTATGTAGTTTGATTTTGCTACAATAAGTTGTACACTGAATTAGATCTTTATATTTATGAGTTGGACATAAGTACTGTACACAAAAACACACAGGAAGAATGAGGACTGACTGAAACGGTTAATAACTTATAACAGTAATCTAAAACAGTTTCCATGACATATGATGATATCTCACAGATCAGAGAATCACAGAAAACATCTGCCAGATTAGTCAACTATTGTAGTGAAATCTCAATTCTTAAACAGGCTTTGTTGCACCGTATGTGCCTGTGCAGGACTGCATTATTATTTCAACTACTGTAACACATGGTTGTACCACATTTCCTTCCTGTGTGATATTTCCAAACTGCCTTGTTTCTTTGTATGTCCTCTGTTTACTTCTTTTCTTGCCACTGTCAGAATTCGGGGATTGAGAAGGCCTTTCTGTTTGATGTGGTCAGTAAAATCTACATCGCCACAGACAGCTCGCCTGTAGACATGCAGTCCTACGAACTGTGCTGTGATATGATTGATGTGGTTATCGACGTCTCCTGCATATATGGGTGAGTATTTTGTAGCGGTTGTGATTGAGAGCTGTTTGCTCTGACACACGCTTTTATGTGAACAAGAAGGATAGTTAATAGTAACCATAGAGTAGGGTTGCTTTTTTAGATGCATTTTACTTAATCCACTTGTAATTTCTTCAAGCTTTCATATAAACAGTGGAGCTCATCCATGTTTTGTCTGTTTTTATTGAAGCAAAACTTGAATAATACATATTTAATGACCTCAGAGATGAGCTGGGATTCGTTTCCCTCTCCCAATCCTGAATCTTGCATTGTTGTGCTGCTCTAGTCTGAGGGAGGATGGCAGCGGCAGCGCCTACGATAAGGAGTCCATGGCTATCATCAAGCTCAACAACACCACTGTGCTGTACCTCAAAGAGGTCACCAAGTTCCTGGCTCTTGTGTGCATCCTGCGAGAGGAGAGCTTTGAGCGTAAAGGTAGGCTCACACCCAGCAAACGTCAGTCTTTTCACATTTAGATTGTAACTAAGCATAAACAGTGATACTGGGATATCATCAGAATTGGTCTGTAAGGGTTTTTTTATGATAAATCAGCCTAAAATAACATTGGGAAGCAGATTTGGTAAAATGTGACCTGGCTGTGGCAGTTGTCATGGCTGTCTGTTGAAGTGGACCATTTTAATTTGTTACAGGATAGATTCAGATATTCTCTTAGATTTCTTATGTGAAAATATGATTTTAAATACTGTTTTTTTTTGTTTTTTTGTTTTTAAACAGAAATAAAAGTATTCATTCATATTGTCCAAATTCAGTGGCATGCATCCCCAGTTAAAAGACACTGGACAAAATCATCTACTTGCATGCTCACTAACAAGTAATGAAATGAAACTTTAAGGCCCAGTCGGTAGTAGTGTTCAAATTCCAAAACTACTGAATTTATCGCACTTTCCCAAGTAATTCATTCTGTTTGGGACAGCTTCTTTACCCTGATAACATCATCTATGCACCCAAGAGTTGACTTGTTTCATGACTCATGGTCAGTTTACTGCCCATAATTTAAAAAGATAAAATAAATATTTTGGCAAATTCAATAAATTAGAAAAGTGTACAGTTGAACCTTTATTTAATTTAAATTTATTTTATGTTTTAGTTCCCTCGTAGGCTGAGAAAAGTAAAATTTATGAGAGTATTTTTGAATTTTGTTAACAAATTGCAACTTTCCAAAGACATTTTTAATCTTGAGACAGTTTTTTTGGAGTGTTTCTTTTCTTAGGTCTGTTCTTAATAGTAAAAGTGATAGTAATATACATTTTTATCTTTTATCCAGGATTAATAGACTACAACTTCCACTGTTTCCGGAAGGCCATCCATGAAGTATTTGAGGTGGGGGTTTCCACTCAGCGACTTTTAGGCCCGCAGGCGGTGGGCTCGCCCTGCAACAAGGCCGTCGCTCTGAACGGCACGCCGCGCAACACTGTCTAAACACTGATGCAAGATAACAAAAAAAGACGCAAACAGAGGGTAGAGGAAAGGAAGGATGGAAAGGAGTTGGGGAGCATGTTGAGGAGAGACTAATAAGCTGGCGCTCACCAGCGCCCGGTCACAATCCCCTTGCTCCCAGCACCTACAGCACTCAGAGAGGCCTCAAGCCAAGAGAGAGTGGGAGCAGCACTGGAGCACAGAGGGGTCAGACTAAGACAGGGGGAATTCAGACATTTGTCACAGGTGAATGTAAAGCGCTGCATCGGCTGTGAGGAAGTCACAAAGGCTGAGTGACAGGAAAACTGTTCTGGATCAATCTTTGGATTTCCTAAAGCAGCTGGAGGCTGCGACAAATAGCTGCTGGCTCAATGTGAGAAGGAAAAACAACACTTTCTGAGCATTGCTGGACAAACTGATGTCAGGATCCCGCCCGCTTCTGTGCTGATCTAAGATGGATTTGAACTGCTCGTCCTAACCCACAGATGTTCAGAGATGGCCTTATGTAGATGAAGCTTGGCTGCAGTGCAAGCTTTCTCTCACCACCACTCACCTCACCGTACCTGAATGCTGCCCAAAACTCGCTTTTTGGTTCCACTAGTGAAGGGAAAACAAGGGTTTGTGAGCAGACTGAAAAGGGATTGTGCTGTCCATCTAACTTGGTTGTGTGTTTGAAAGCATCTGTATGTATGAGTGCGTATGAGTGTGTATGTGTGTTTCAATGAAAGGGTTTTGATTTGATTCCAGACTGGGCCCCTTGTCTGCAGTGAAGAATCTTTACAGTGTATGTCCTTCATCTCGATAACAGCAGCTTAGCATAATAAACTCTTTTCAAACATTGATTGTAAATTTTCAACTTTGCTCCACTGGAAATCCGGCTTTTTATTGGCTTTATGATGGTTCTGAAAAGGAGTTTGGCTAGAAATTTGAACAGAGTCCCTGTACAAACACTGCCAAAATGATTAATCACATGGAGCCATTTAGAATATTTCATGTTTAAAACTTTAGAGACATTTAGTGGAGATGCAGGACTGATGGAGGACATTTTGGGCTTATATAAACTGGATGCATTTCACACAACAAAAAGTCTCAGATTTGCACAAAATGATTTATCTTCTGTTTTAGATTTGGTTTGATCACAGGCGTTCACGAGAACAAAAAAATACCCTTTCCAAGCATGTGTACATCAGTGTGTTGTATTGTTCTCAGCTGTAACACTGCTCATTGTAATCAAAGAGAAGAATGAGAATACAATTAAGTAATAAAAAAAGTAAACTAAAAAGACAAAACTTAATTGTTGCCATAACCGTGAGACATACTGTGTCGACACCTTTCTCTTCTCTGTTTTTGTCTACCAGAGCTGAGAACTCGTTGCAGAAGCTTGTACTATGAAGTAGGATCAGTGATTCTGTGAGGTAACCTCGGCCTGAAGTTTGGCTTTGTACCGTAGTGGAAGTGGACAGAAAAGGTTTTGTAAAACAGATTGATTGTTTAAATTTCTGAGCTTGTCAACCTTTTATGAGCTACCCATACAGTGGAGGAGCATGAAGTGTATCAGTTACCTGGGTGCCTCATTTTCTTACATCCAGCTTAAATCTTGTTTTTAATAGTTGCGAGAATCATCAGACAGTAAGAAACAGTCATTGTATCCTGGATTAATTTTTTAAGAAAGAAAAAGGAACACAAGTAGTTGGTTCTTTTCTTTATAAAAGGGTTGAATATAAAAGAATAAACTTTTAATTAGTTATCAAATACAGTCCTAATTGAAGGCAAGTCTTTTAATGATCAGGCAGTGTTGCTGACAAGCCCATTAACTTCTTCTCACATCGTCAGGAATTCAATTTTTGGTAGCCTTATTTCCTGCCTGTGCTTTTGCAGATTTGTAGCTTTTTCATGATTTTCCCCCATACGTAAAGCTTTAGATTCATGTTTTATCGGTCATCCAGTGCCAGCATCGGCCATTTAAAATGACCCAGAGCTGCAAAACCAGGGTTTTACCTCCTGAGCTGATAACCAGAGTCGTGACACTGTCGGCATGCTCTTAGTCATTAGGAATATTTACACAAGATAATCAGACTTCCTGGAAATGATTTATCTGCTTTGTAGTACAGCCTTCAGGAACCAGAATTACCACGTCGTCGAGTTAACTTTCCCGAATAAAATGCACAGCGTACATGGAGATCTTCGTTTAATAACCAGGCCAAAAATGTCAACAAGTTGGTGTTTATCAGTCACCTGAAAATAAGTTACCTCTTCATTGTTGCACAACAGAATCGTGACGGATGGTTGATTTCATATATTGTGATGCAATACTGTGTGAAATAAATGACTATTAAAAAAATGTTTTTATGCTTCCGTTCGTTGGGATTAAAAGAGGCAATTTAAGACACCAGATTATGTTGATGTTATAAGGAAACAAAAAAACGAAACCTTGCACAATTAGATTGCATGACTGCTTGTTCGCTTTGTTCATTTTTATCCGTGTTGAAAAATGCAAAACTGCGAGCAAACAGCAGGTGGTGCTGCAGGACTGCTGGAACTCTTTCCTACGATGGAATCAGTCCTGGGGAAAAAAAAAACAATTATACTCTCAACCATGCATCAACTCCTGGCCTATAGCATTAAATGGAACTGGGAAGCCTTTATTTACTTGATCTACAGTAAAATAAACTGCATTAGTCATTACTGATTATATAGGTTTTGGCTTCAGTTCGTAACTCTGATCAATTCAGCATTTACCATCGTAACGACCCCAGTAATATTTAATTTTCTCAAATTATTTCCAGATTTTTCTCTCATCAAAATCAGCTGAAATGTTGATTTCATGTTTCTTGATTCGGCTGTTGTTCAGACGGCGTTGAGTGAAGGGCTGTTTGGAGAAAGTTGGGGAAAAAACAAGGAGCTACCCTTACAGGTTTAGTGCATATAAAAACAAGTCGGTGAATAGCTTCGCCATGCAAATTATTCACCAGTTAAGTTAAATAAGCCTCACAGCTACTGTCACGACCCATTATGTGGGGAGCAGGCGAGACAGCTAAACACCACTTCCACACAATTTAGACGCAATAAAACACTGACAGCTTTTTTATCCACTTCATTAAGCCAGTAATTTCTTATAAAAATCTCTCACATTAATCCTGCCGATGGTTTCCCTGCGGTTCCTTAAGCTCTCCTCCAACCTTAGCCGCCTTGCTTAGATGCTTACTCAAATAGGCGCTAATTTGAGATAAATTATGCATCCACATGTAGCCTACCCATGCCAAGGAATATAAATTGTGACACTCTGAAAGATGGTGAATTAAAGCAAAGTGTGATATCTCGATGGGCTACTGGCAGATAGGTTAGGCCTGTCAACCTGATGGTTTGTTGATCTGCAAATCACTTCATATTCAGCGATGGGGACAGGTCATGTTTATGATGTTTTGAAGGTCAACGCAGAGCTGTTTCTGTCAGGCCTCGGGGCCGATGCACAACCCATGATGCACTTCAATGAAGCACTTCAAAAAACGGCTTTGTACATAAGAACTGTATGTTTTTATTTTCCCTGTCAAATGAAATTAATAATATAAAGCAGCAATTTCAGGCAGTGAAACCCAACAGCAGAAAATAACTTTCAAGAACTCATCAATGCTTTTATATATACGAGTAAAGACGGATTTCAAATCAAAGGGGACAGACTCCAAGAAGTGTGAAACAAAAATAATCACACTGCAGCGCCAAATTCATTTGAAAAAGGAAATGACACAAAAGGGGAAAAGATGCTTTTTTCTAGTGTCACTTAAAAAAACGTTACTGCACTTATGTTGTAGAAAAACACTAGTTTTAATGCAAGCAAGAGCATCCTATCCTATAAGCATTCTCTAATAAAAGTAATTTAGCAAGTTTTACTTACTGCTTACTTTTGAAGATCTGACTGACAATATAAACCTTGAAGAGAACATTCTAGCCACGAAACAAGTCAAACATGAACTGTACTGCCACCTTGGCACATCACCATCTGTAGATGGGGCTGTTGTCTGCTGTTTCAGCTGCTGTCCCTCACACTTCTGCCAGTCTTTCTGCTTCACAGTGCGGGCAACATGGAGATCAACATCTACATACAAAGTCCTTCCACATACGGGGGGCTGGAGAAAACGGAGATGTAAGAAAAGTTTAGGAAGCGGTGCAGGGGGAGCAGCATGATGTACAGCTATAATTTGGCACTGGAGCAGTGGCTGAAATTGCCTTGCTTTATCAACAGCGGCTTTGCTTTGTTCCCCGTCTCTAATAAGGAAGCTTAACCACTGTAATGAAATAAAGCAAGCAGAACACACTTTTGCCTGTGATGTCACGCTCACTTCCGCAGGCCGGTCCACCCTTCATCTTAGATCTCTTAGAATCATTACCACAGTGATATTACCATTACATTCTTAATAAAACTCAGTCAGCGGTGCACTATCTCCCATCTTTACATTTTATTAGCCGTGCTTATGAGAGATGAGGGGAAAATGATGAGACTAAGTGAGACGTCTCAGATAGGTGACAGATGTAATACAGACTACATTTGTTATATTGTGAGGCAGTGCGGCTCCGGTGAGTGCAATTATGCAGAGAAGACGAAGCAAGTTGCAGCTGAGATTAATGATGTGGAGGTGGTCTGACATTACTGTACAACAGACACCGTGTCTCTGACAAGTTGGAGACATTTTGATGTCTATAATGCTGGTAAAGAACAATGCTTTCCTTTGCACAAGGGTATTGCTGTTTGGACACTTTCAGTGTTTTATTACACTTGACAAAGAGTCAGTTGGATGAAAAAACTATTGAAATGTTGATTGATTATGAGGATAATTTATGTTTTGAGTTGTTAATGTAGTCCTTTAACTCGTAGAAGTACCTCTTGGAAACCCTGGAGCAGCGGAGTATTTTACAATCCACTGAGATACCAAAACAAATGATTCATCCGTAGAAAATAAAAACTTTCACAGAATCCTCCAACATCTACCTGCCACTAGTGTTCTGCTTTCGAGTTGACACCTCTCCCATTTGCCAGACTATCCTACAGCCCTTGATCTTCAGCAACAGGAGGAGATGTACGGGGAAAAGACTGTGGGGGGGGGGGACAAGGAAAGCAGGAGTCAGAGGAAAGGACAGGCGTCTCTTGTATTTTCTGGTCAGGCAGTAGAGCGTGGAGCAGAGAGGCCAGCGGGCCAGCAGCCAGCTAATGGGGACCAGCAGCGAGCAGAGGCCGAAGACAGCGCTGACAAAAGGAGCAGCGACAGATGCCATTATCTCAGCCTCATGCAGATACAATAGAGCTGGACAACACAGTGCCTGATACTAGTAGACGTATGTGTGTGTGTGCGTGTACGGTGGCCCTGTGCGAGCTGAAAGCAGGAGGGTGTGTGTGTGTGCAAAGTGAGGTTAATGGAACAGGATAGAGAAGTGGATTATCATGGAGTACAATTTCTTGGTAACACTTTGAGCTCTGCTGCACCCCCTGCATGCATGCATGTGTATGCGTGCATGCTTTTGCATGTGTATTTGAGTATAGCCTACATGACCTCATCTTGTTACAGCAAGACAGCTGGATCAGTCACCCATCACTTGCTCAGAATTCAGGGGTATCGTGAAAAGCGCATGGCACTTGCTTCCAAATTTTACTGGGTGCAACTATTGGACTTAAATTATGCAATATGCACTTGAACCATGGATGTTCTGGTCATTTGGACAACCAAAAACGTGTCAGGGTGGGATTTGATGGGTGATGCGGCAATGCTTTTAGCAGGATTGGCAAAGGCAACAAAAAATAAGGGGGCTGTTAAGCAGCAGTTTTTCGGGGGGGATAAGAAATGTGAGCTTTAGCCAGTGTAGTGCGGTGACATGGGACAGTGTTATTGACTGTGGCGGCACATGCTGACAGTGGATTGTCAGCCCCTGCAGTCATTTGCCAGACCGAGCGAATGCAAGGATCAGAGTTCTTGGAGCTTAGAGAACGAGAGAAAATGAAGAATGTGAAAAAGAGAGGGATGCATGAAAAAAGACAGAGAAGAAACTGGCAGCCATACAAATGCTCAAATACACCACACACACACACACATATGCACACACTGAGCTGTGGACGCCCCACTGAGTGTCTGACACTGATGCTGCCAGGCTAATCAGGGTACACACTCCCTCTCACACTTGCTCATTAGCGTTAAGGAGAAACCAGACAGTTGTGACGTTGCAGCGGCGTTTGTCCTGCAGTTGCATCCATGTTTGGTGGGGAAGGCTTTAGTTTGTATACGTTTACTGTTAAGTCCGGATTTTGGTGTTTCAAACAGGTTAGTAACCTACTTCTGAAGGATCCTCACATGACCTGATTCACAGCTTTATTATCCTTTTTGTGGTTATTAGGGTTGATAAGGAGAGAAAGATTTACAGTAAATTTCTGAAATCTTTCCGCTGGAAGTTCAGCTGGGGAAGTTTGGAAATACTCCAAAGTGGAAACACTGGAATTATTGGGGGTTTATGCAAATTAACTGGAATTTGGGGATGATTTGAACAAACTGTGTCATGTCCAAACATAAATAAAGTTTTTCTTTTCTCATAAGCACACACATCTATGCAAAACAAAACAAGTTAAAAAACATGACATTTCAAAAGATTTATTTCAAAATAGTAGTGTGCTGCTGTGTGCATGTGATTAGGTAGCATAGATATTCAAGGTTGCTTGCATTAAATCTTTTTGTTTTAGTCAAGATTATGGTGCAATATTTTTTCCTTAACTATATTTATTTTCCTTGTTAAGTGAATAATCCTTCAAGTTTTCAGTTAATTCCCATTAATTCCTATTAAATCTAATGTATTTTCAGTTTATTCAAATGAAAAGTTTCCAACTTTGAAAATTCCTGGAATGTTGCAAGACACACATTGCAAATACATGTTCTAAATGAATGATGATGAATATAATGACAAACCTCTTTCACAAAGACTTAAGAGACTGACAAAACCAAATATAATCCCCAGTGGTCACAGGATAAAGATCGATTCATGTTGGTTAAATCACAGAAACTATATATATATTGATTGGGATTAAAAGTTAGTTGCAGCACCTAATCCGTTGTTATGTTTCAGCAAAGTTAGGTTAGTAGTCATATTTAATCAAATCCTCAATTTAAAACGAAAACCTATTATTCTGAATAATTTGCAAAGACACATCTGTTGTTTTGCAAGTCAAACAAACTTTACTACAAAGCTCTAAATCATACATAGGAAAATGTCTTTCATATATTCTATCATCTCAGCTGACATTATGTTGGCTATGGCTTGTTGCTGTGTATGTCATCACGTCAAGTTTTTTTCACATTGTCAGTCTAAACAAGAAACATATTGGGGTTTGGAGCTTCCTGCTTCTGAGTTCACATAATTTGCATTGATATGTCTATATGAAGAACTATTTCATGTGCCACAACCTGTTTTATGGAAGCATGGATCTCTGCATGTTATTCTGGATTTAAGAAGAAAATTTTGCAAGTGACTTAGCATCTATTAGTGTGAAGCTGGGTTAGCTTGAGAAAGCTATAGCATGATTCAGATTGGTGGTCTTGTCACTAAACCAGTGAGTGATATGTCCTGTATATTCTGTTTCTTTTTGGACAATACATGCACATGTATGACTGGACGCTTAAATAACTTTGCAAACTTGATTTGACTTTCTTGTCCTACCTTCCTCCTTCCTCCTTACTTCTCAATCTGGCAGTCATGCTAATGACCCTGCTGTGCCCTGGAAGTTTTTATGACACAACTTATCAGCACTGGACAGGAGTATGGGTATTTTAAAACTCCCCTTGCACACACACACTTGCCTCCATACTTTATACTATTCAGTAGCCTTGCTGAGAACCTGTGCTGAGGTCCAGATTGGAAATGTGATGTGTGCTAATGCATTCAGAGCAGGAGTGAGCTGGTCTTTTCCTTTCCTGTAAACCAAAAGTTGGAAAACCAGTACCAAAATGAGAAGAAAAGTGAGTGTACTAGAGTGGCTGAGTAATGAGAAACAAGGAGTGCCGACTAACTTCCCCCCACACCGGCTGGTTTATGAGAGTGTGTGCAGCAGCTTGAGACTCCAGCAGAGAAAGACCAGAGCTGAGCTCTCATGATGGTGATGCTGTACGAAGTGCAGACCTGTTCGACACAGACTCCAGCTGCTGCAGCCCTGTTTTAAAACGACAGCAGCACGCTGTCTCTTGGTTCTTATTAGAATCAGACTCTTTATGTCTGGTTTTTCCCCCCCCCGCAAACCTTCAGACTCATCTACACTCACAGCTTCCCATTTTAACTTGCCTCTCTTTGCTTCTTTCATCTTCTTGTCATGTGTGCTGGCCCTGGGCTATTGTGACTGTTAGACATCAATTTAAGACAAATAAAAAAAAACTGTGGATAGTTGTTATGAAATAATTCTTAATTCATTCGTTGACAGCCTTCAGAGGGATATCTGAAATTTGTAGTGCTTCATATCCTATCTATCTATCTATCTATCTATCTAT
>JAVQJG010216324.1:0-13177 GCA_036024015.1 Craterocephalus amniculus
CATTGATCGGATCGGTGGATGAAAATTTCAGGGCCGATCAGAAAAAATTAAAAATATGCGAAAAATCGGCCGATCCGATCAAGCCGATCCGATCAAGCCGATCCGATCGGTGGAAAGCCAACTGCTCTTCACCAGACAATGACTGTTATAGAGATGAAGCTGGAAACATCCAGATTCTAGTTAACTGCAGACACATCTACCTCAGTCTCCCCAAAAGGAATGAAAACACTTAGATTTCTGCACAAAGTACAGACAAATTGTTCTAAAACACAACAAGTTGAGCATAGTTCCTTCTGAAAACAAACCTCTATATGGTTTCACATAAATGTGCAGTGACGGAGTAGTTTAACTTTGTTTTATTCACTTATGCACCGTGTGTTTAAATTAAATTGCAATTCTTTGATATTGCAGATTTTTGTGGAGAAAAACAAATAATTTGACCAAAAAATCTTTTTGCCAAGTTTTCTTTTTTAAAATTTCATTTAGAAAAAAAACAACAACACAGAAGCCAGACCAACATTCTGTTACTATAATGCCAGACAACACAAGTAAAAAAACAATAATAAAAATAAAATTTAAAAAAATTTTAAAAAATTATGGCCTTTATTTGAAAAAAAATCAATTCAAAAATTGTGAAATAAAAAATCCCGATATTTGATTTTCCCACCGCTAATATGCACCTTATTATTCTGGGACAATCCTTTATTTACTTTTAAAGTGTACATAACATGCTTTTAAATCCTTCCTTTTCAAATGTAAATCATTAATTTATGATTTATATAAGTGTTACCAGATCGAACTTAGGGAAGAAAGGGAAAAAGATAAAGTTTGACCATTTATTAGTACATGCACTCCCCGTCGATTCCATCCACTGTTACGCTCAGAATTACTTTTGCCAACCTAAATGCCCGTATACAAATCTGGCAGATGACACTTGAACAAACTACACGGCACACGATACACTTCAAAGGAGGTCACAGCATTGAACTACACACCACTGCAGACTAACACCTTCATGTAATGATCAGGTATGGCTAATACTCAACTGAGTAGCAGTGGGAAGGTATATGGACTACGGGGAAAGACCCAATAAAACAAAACAAACAAACAAAACAAATTAATTAGTTAGTTAGCCCGCTCTCATAGCTTGTCAGGTGATATCAACAGGTGGATCCCCGAGCGGACTAACTTAAAACAAATCAAACTCTAAAGAAAGAAATTTAAAAAAGGACAGCAGGTTGCGGTACTTCACTGTGAACAAAACACAAAAATGACTTAAAACAAATCATTATAATCAATTCTAAAATCTTAAAAATACCGCATCCCTGTGGCGTCGAGTCCCCCACGCCCAGTCTCAATATCTTGTTCTGATCAAGGCATGTGTCATGCAAAATACCTCTTTAAGAACATGGAATCATAAAAACTCACATAAAAATAGTACACAGGAGACTTTTACCTGATCAAAGCATTCGCGTGCAATCAACTAGATGGCCCAGCCATGCCCTGGCCAACCATGCCCTTGCCACCCAACAGGAAACTGGCACTCTTTGGCAAGCTGCCTTTTCCTCTTTTATAGCGCCACCGGGCGTAGGTCGGGGCGACACCTTGTGGTACCACCTGCAACATTCAGTTTAGACAAACTGTCCTGTAAACACTCTAACCAGAAATGAGCTAATATCTCTTCAGGAAAGAGCTGAATGTGGCTTAGCTGAAGCTAATAGTTCTGCTAATAAGCATTTAGCAACCATGGTTTCTCCAAACACCATGACAGCAGCCCTATGGCTGCATGATGGAGGCTGTGTGTGTGTAGGACTGTTGTGTGTATCCAGACTGATATCAAATTAGCCTGTTTATATGTTTCTATGCTCTGATTATCATTCTGATATTGATGGCTGTTAGTTTGGCTTGTTTGCATGGCTTCAATGAATAGAAATGCTAAAATATCTGGACTTCCTTCGTTCAGTTGTTTTTCATTGTTGAATGTGCAAAAAAAGAAAAAAGAGCCAATGGAATGCAACAAGAGATCAGAAATACCTGGAATTGTATAGGAAGAGCAAAAAAGCAATTAATTGATTAACTTACGTTTTTGATTCACTGGAGAATGAAACAGAGGTATTTTACATTTTGCCCTGTAGATATAAAAGCATTTGCAAATATACACTTCAGTCCAGGTAGATTTAATCATCACTGCTGTTCTTTCATTTTTGGACATTTGATTTTTTTCCCAGTTAAGTTAGGGTTGTAATGTCTCCATAAGTAAATATATGAAATGTATTATAACTTGGATTCCAGTCTTTACGTTTCTCAGGTTTTAAACATCTGAAATACGTCAGGACCCTTGCCCGACCCTTTAATGTTTTATTGCTGAGTCTTTTCAAGATGTATCACCACTTATGTTATTCAGTTTGAGTGATTCTTAAAACTGTAGTAGCGAGAGGCGAAGAGATGGAGAAGAAAAAGAGGTTGCTGTAATTTATTGTTTGGTGTGGGAACCCTCACTTCACAGATTATATTTTATTCTGAATTAAACCCCTGCCCCCTGTATACATTTTATAAAGAAATGGCATTTTTAATTGTTGGCCAATTTTAGAATAAATGAAACAAAAAATCAAGTGCTTTATTTGAGAAAAAACATCTAATTTCATATTGATATGCCTTAAGGATACCAGAACTTTGATTATTAGCTCATATGATGTGTTTTTACCACACCTAACTTTACACATGTTCACACAACAAAATAATGGACTCATTCAACCAGCTGTTTAACTTCTTGATTATTTTCCGCTACTTATTTCAACTTAAATGTGCCGCTGCAGAAATAGAGCCAGCCTCCTGTTCCTGTGTCAGTGCAGCATTAACAAATACTTTGTGTGGTGCAGCCTGACAGATTGTGGATGAATAACTGGCCTCTTTTCACTGTTGCTCTGTTGAGACCTGCTGTACTTTGAGATGCTAAGAATATCTCATGTAGACACTCCAACAGACAGTACACCATGTACACGGCTGCATATTTACATCAGGTGTACAAAGATGTAAACTACATACACTGTTGATGTATATCCTGCCTTTGTTTGTACAATAACTTTCCACCATACATGTACATACTCAAAACACACACACACACACAGGTGTGCAAGCAACTTTATTTTTGCTCTGCTTCCAGCACATGCACTGCTGCAAGGCAGTGATGCTGCAGAATATTGTGAGAGTCAGAGGTGGGAGGTGGCAGTGCAGTGAGGAGAGAGTAAGCGGAGGGATTAGCAGTGAGGCGTCTGGGGGAGAAGAAAGACACAGGGATGCTGAAATGGTAAGGAGGGAGGAAGTGGACAAATGACATGAAAAGGAGGGAGTCAGGAGAGAGAGTGGGGTGTTGCAGTGTGAGGCTGTAATAGAGCCTGTAGCAGCTGAGACTCAGCTGAAGGCGAAGAGAAGCTGATTCACAAACACTCGCTCTCTCATTCTCGCCTCACTGCTGGGGTGATTGATATTCAGGCTGAGACAGACCAAGGAGTGTGTGTCCATGCCGGTGAGGTGATGTGGCGTCTGCTCTTGCTGTGTGTATGAGTGCTTGTCCTTTTGCCTTTAATTGCATGCTCGCGCCGGTTGTGTTTATGTAATGCATGTGTTTATTGCCGGTGACAGCGATGAAACAGTCTATTTTGTGACTTCTGAGGCTCATGGTGGCTAATTCTTTTGTTACTGGCGAGATAAAAAGGAGATTCAGTTCGAACAAGAGGGGATGTGAAGGCATGAGAAAGTTCTAGAAAAAAAGGGTTGGAGACTGTGGGAGGAAGCACAGAAAAGACTGAGTGTGGGAGTAAAAATAAGGTGAAGTGCTGATGTCATACAATAGAAATGTGATCTCACACTAATATTAAATGATGTAATAGCAGAGCAATGAGGAAAAAAAGCTCTTTTCCAGTACTTCTCTGGATATGCAGTGACTATTAAAGATTACAGGTACAGGATTTTATCAAATTACAATGATAATACAGTTTACAGTTTTTCTTCACCTATGGAAGCCATGTAATATAAAGGCCTTTTTTTCAAATGAGTACCTTAGATTGATACACATTTAAGGAAAGGCCTAGGTAATGGGTTTAAGCCAAATCCTCCCTACCAAACCTTAAGTGGACACTATGAACAGGTTGCTCATGCTCATCTTTAGTCAGTTTTGAAGCCACAGTGAGCCAAAAGTCTTTGGACCGTCAGAGAAAGCTCAACACAGGAACATGAAAGCTCTGAAGGCCTCAGCTAGCAATATGTTCAAACTACAGACCTGAGATGGTATGATCACTGTATATTCAGATTTTGTTTACTTTATCTCTACATAATAATATAATAGGGAATTTCGGTCACTGTTTTCGTTTTCTTCCTGTTCTAAAAAAGCATGTAAGCGTATTGATGCTCATGCTACGCTAGCTCCCTGCTTTGGCTTTACTGTATTCTGTAGCAGATGCATGCCAGTGGTATTTCTGTGCAAATCAATGAATCAATTTTCCACCTTGAAGGAAGCATCAGATCTGTTTTCTCAATTTTCACCGCACAGTTGTCACACAATCCAGCTGGGAATTTGAAATAACTCCAAATCCAAGAGCCTGGGTTTATAAATTGCTGCTGTCAATAGTTTGGAGTATTGTGTTGCTGAAGCTAGCTGCCAGGTGCTGTGTTTTCTCCAGATATTTGACAGGAGCCTCCAGATAGATGCACCGCATCAGATTTAGCTGAGTCAAGATGCGTTGCATGTTGTATGTCTCTTATTAGCTTTCCCTCTCTTTCTCTCCACAGCCAAACCTCAAACCTCTCTGAGGCAGCCACAACACCGAGGGCGAGGTGGAGGTAGAGGAGGAGGTGCTGGCCGTGGTGGTGGACATGGAGACTTCAGACAGACAAGAGACATAAGGGATGGCCAGTCGGACGGCAAGACTGGGGGGCATCCGAACAAGCTGTCCAATCAGAACACACCCACCAGGAAAGGGAACCAACCTGCAGACAAGTGAGTGACAGCGAAGGTGCTGAAGAAAACAGATACAGCTTGATCTGGGTGTATGTGGACATGACGCCATTCCTTTTTTCATTTTAGATTTTTACCAGTATTTATCCAAGTGACTGTTGTGTAATGACTAATGTAACTGCTAAAAAGTGTGACCTTCAACTTCAATGTGAAAGGATTCACATCCAAATCAGAGTGAAGGTTTAAGAATTCCAGCTCTTTAACATGCAGGACTCTCCACTATCCATGGACATGGCATCACAATGGGTTTCCCTCTTTAGGATCCTTTTCTGCAGCTGTCTTATGTTCTTGTTTGTGGATCTTTCTATCTTTAGTTTTGTCTTAAGGAAGAAATTTGACCTGTCCATCACAGAGTTTTTCAGCTTTTTACCTTCAATAACTTAAGTCGCTTCAATAGTGTTTTTTGGATTATAATGCTGTAGATCTGTGAGGCTTTCCAATCAGCTCTGGAACAGGGTTTTTTGAAGATGCAACTAACACTATTTCCACTGGGTACTGCTGTCATTCATAGTGTGAGAGATGTAGCAAAATACAGTAGGACATAGACTGTTTTCTTTCAAAGACAAATGCGGCAAAGCTGATTGATGGAACCGGACATTTTAAGATCTTTTTATGGCAAAGTCTAATCCAGACCTTATATTCTGAGGCTCGTGGATCTTAATAGACTTCGATAAGGATAAGCCTGCCTCCTGGAGAGTGATATTCACTAGGCTGGATGTTGTTTCTTTATCTTGAAACTTATTTAATTGATAATTTTCTGTTTAATTGATAAAGGGATTCTGAAAGAAAAGCTGGCTGGCTGGTCTTAGCTGGCAAAAAGATACACATTATATAGCTGTTTTCCCATTCGGATGTGAATGCCCTCAAAGCTGGGAGTCTGCACTACAACCTTCTAGCCATTATATCACTGTAAGTGGAGATTTTTGGCCAAAATATGCCAAAGTTACATGATCTTCAAAAACATCCAGATTTATTTGTGTGTGAGCAGGACAGACTTAACACTGCCTCTACATATTTGTGGGATTTGTGGATGTCATCAATCAGACTTCCACATTGCTTTGGAAGTCCAGCTTGAGGCATGTTCAGCATATTACTGGACTCTGATCAGTGCAATATGCTCCATGAGGTTAATGCATTTTATTCCTTTCTGGTTGGTTGAAATGGTGCTAAATGCCTGTTTTGTTAATTCGGCACTGAGCTGGTAAAACATTTTCTAGATTATTCTTGTTCTCTTTCTGTCTGCGCAGATCTTCTTTCACTCTGGGTTGTTCTCTTTTATCTTAAAAATATAATATAAGAAAAAATCCTAATCAGTCCTATTTATTGGCTGCAAACTGCTCCCATCATTCAGTACAGTCCAGTAACGTCAGATTTATTCTTTAAGAAGGCAAACGTGTTAGATATCATCTGCTCACATGATTCAAACAATGAATCAAGATTAATTGAGCTAAATTCATTTACTGGTTCACCAGTTTCTATTCATCCAGCCGCTGCTCTGCGCACCCATTCACTGTGAAAACAACTGACATCAGTTCTCTGTCACTATGTGTGTTCAGTTTGTCACTGGCCCTGTGCAGGACAAAGGGGCGGCAGGGTGGGGTTCCTGGTCTGTTGGCAGGGGACACGAACCCAGCTCAGGGGGGACGTGAGCCCTCTTTAATCCCTCCTCCATTCTCTGGAAGATTAACTCTTCTAAACCGACACAGAATGAATCAGCACATCTCTCTGTATCCCTCTAGACTGAGCTTCCATTGGACAGGCCAGCGTCATCATCATTTGAGTTTGTGTATTTGTGTGTGGTAAATATTGCAACTAAAGCCAAACAGACCAACGTTCTACTTCAATTTAATCATTTTACCCCTCCTAATTACCCCTCTGAAAAAGGCTGGAGGAGTTATTGGAGACTTTTTGAGCCTTTCAAGTAGATGTTACCCCTACAAGTAGGAGGTTTGGTTTCAGAGGGGTAAAGGTAAAGTCTGTGGTGTGTTTCCTAGTATGTATTTTAATTATCAAAACAAGGTATCATGAATAGTCTTGAAAGTCTAAGTTAATAGAATACATTTTAAAAACGTTTGGGCTCCAAATCCAGCTTACACTTCCCCTTTCTTTCCTGAACATTTTCTTGAGAGCACAGTTGTTGTATTTTCATTCCTTTGTGGTGTACATTAAGGCCCATTTCCACACAGAGATGATCTGAGGTTTATTTGCTGTATTGCCAGTTAAAACAAAACTAAAACTAAAAACTGAAGCCTTACACTGTTTACAACAAACTAGCATATCTAGTCACACTTAAGTCAGGCAAGAGCAGATATTGCTAAGTGAGGATATTGTTTGCTAGCAAATAAGCAGTAAAACCATGCAGCTGTTCTCATCATAAGGAAAGGTAAGGCAAGAGTAGGCCAGTGAAGGAGAGAAATTTTGGAGAAAAAAAAGTAAGTTAGCTCATGGTGAGTGGACTGTGTTGACTGTGATATGAAGTTATTGATGTTAAAATGATTCAGCAATAAACATATAAAGAAATTAAAGTTTCAAATAATGTGGAAATCAAAATATTTCAGCTTTAGAGTCTTCATTGATCTATCTTCAAGATTTATGGATTGATATATATAGTAAGCTTCGGATCTTCCGGTGTTTTTTTAAATCTGTGTGCTTTCCCAAAAATGATCAGGATCTACCTACATTTGATTGCCTGATTTAGTGATTTAGCATTTAGCCTTACACAGAGAGGTTCTCAACAACATTGTTGTGTGTCCCACAGAAAGTGACTTACCTCCCTGTTTCATTCTCTTGTGTCCAGGCCAGACAAAAGGATGACCCTTCCATCCCGCTTTCAAAAGGAGGTGCACGCTCACCTTTCCAGAAACTCCCAACAGACTGGTCGTAAGTAGGACAAGCTGACTTATTTCTTTAACCATTCAACTAAAAATACATTTTCTGCAGCTTTTTGTTATTTAAATGAGCAGAAATATCAAGAACTGAGTAAATGCCGACATTTGTGACTTGAAGTATCAAAATTACTCTCTGAAAAGAAGTTTATATTTTATGTCTTTGGTGGATTTTATTTGTAAAGGATAGACACAACAACTCCTTCTCAGCTGCTTCTGTATCTGAAGTTTATTTAACCTCTGTCCTGCAAGACTTCACTTAAACATCTTAGCCCTAAAAGCTAGAATGACTGTTCTTGAATGAGGCATTTAGTCTTTATAGTCGGGGAGAAGCACTGGCCTGTGATAAACTGTGCACATCTGATGAGCATATGTTGAAGGCCCCAGCCACTTCAGTTATGTACATTTTAGGTGCCTCCATACGTTTTTATACAGACTGGTTGTATACACCACAAGTGAATTTGAAATTTTATTAGAGACTTCTGTGGAAACCATGCACCACCACAGCAAGAGACATTCTTTTAAGTGTAGTTTAAGTCCCATTTTGATCATTCTAATTCACACATTTTTGTCTCTATAGGTCCTTTTCCTTATTTCTTTGCTTATCCAATTATTTCAACCTTCAGACATGCCCAACTTGGTCACAATACAGTTCCAGATATGAGAACTACTATGGTTATGAACATATAGTGCTGTGAAATCTCTCTATAAATCCTGAAATAAAATCTGACGTATGACAGTGGAAAAGGTGTTCATCTCTGTCATAAAGTGATAACAGTAATTATGATAATTTTGATAATAATAATCATTCCATCTAGTTTTTAGTAATTAATTATTCCCTCTAGATTTGTTTAAAATATCAAAATGGACAAAAGTAGTTGGAGTTGGAAAAACATCCCAACCCCATCGTTACCCGTACTTTTGCATTCTTTTGCATTTATCCTGTACTTTTCAGAAGCATGAAGTGGATTAAGTAAAACAGTGGGTAGAGAACAGTAGGATACATAATCTAAAAATGAAGAACACATTAGACAACATTACTTTGTCTCTGAGAGTTCCAAACCTCCAAAAAGTCCCCCAGAGTATTGCAACAGCTCATCCAGGAAATCATAAAAATCCACTGAAAACAGCCAAGGACCCGCAGGCCTCTGTCACTCCAATAAAAAAGATGATGATGACTCCACAGTCCTAAAAACAATGTTTAATAACAAGATCTATTGAAGACTGGGGCTACAGAATACATTAAGGCTTGTCCTTGATGAATTTCTGAGCTGTTTTTAAGTGAAAAGCCGAACTTCCTAGAAAAATAAACACCATCTTATCTTTCAGAAAAACAAATGCTAATCAACAAAAACATCCATACTCAAAGACACTCAAAATTTCATCTCTGCTATGTCAGACGATGATCTTCAGCTGTTTGATTACAGTTGTTGCTGCGTCACTTCACTTTAGTGAATGCAATTATTTCAAACAGAAGCTCCTATTCATGTGAATTTTGGTTTTAGACTCAAAGATGGAAGAATGCAGCAATGTAATATCTTTTCACAGCACCCTTTAATTCTCACAGTTCACATCTCCTAGATATCTATTTTGATGGGATTCATGTCAGGCTTGTAAGACTTCCAGAGTCAAAACAAAGCAGTAACCTCTTTATAAGGTGTGTACAATTTCATCTTTCTGATGTCTTTTTGTCTTCTAGCACCAATGAATCTAAATGAGAGCTTTGGTTCAGGCAAAGGAAAACCTTACAACCCTCAGCAGGTCCAGGGTCGCATCAGGGAGATCTTGGGGAAGTACAGCAATGGCTTCTGGGTGTCCAAACTGCCTCAGATCTACAGAGAGCTGTATAAACAGGATTTACCCACTGAGGCTACAAAAGACCTGGAGACCTGGACTCACATCTGTACTGTATGTACTCATCCTGCAACTGTCAAAATGTCAAAATAGCACTGGTATACTGAAGCAATTAAAGCTACATTACACACTATACAGGACTATATTAGTTTAGATTTACAAGAAAAACAGCTTTTGTATAAAGAGAATCCTGCTGTTAAAAAGTATCTTAGTTTTCACAAACAAGATCCAAAAAATTAATAGTAAGTTTCATATTTCTACAAATTATTAGTTTTAACGATGTCTATATATCAGTTTAGATAACTGAGTGTTTAAGAAGAAGTCTTATGTTTCGAACGAGTGGATGGTGAATTTTTAATCATGTAGTTTTTTTTTAGACAATACTATTTACGAGAAATTGAATCTTAATATCTTGATATCTGCTGAATTTAGCTGTAGCACTGTTGTCAGATAAAAACATTTCACAGCCCAGCACCATAAAACTCTACTTCTGACTGGTTTCAGTGGTGCACCGACATTCATTATCCACATTCCTGGAGTTGCTGTTGCCCAGCAGTGTCCCGGGGCTGAGAAACTAAACTTCACAACTTTTTCCTTCCATCCCAGAACATCACGTTACAGCCATAGCTTTTTTTAAGGCACATGGATATGAACACAATGGCCAAGTTCATTTTGAGTGTGCATCATGGCCGAGTCAATCACAATCAATTATTCCCTTTCAGATGGGTTTGAGAAAGCATGTGTAACTGTTTTTATATTACCAGGCTAGTCAATATCACCAACTGGGCTAATCAGGGCTTAATTTGTCCCGGATCAAGCCGGATCCCGATCCGGTACCTCCGCAGTTGGATCCAGAACCTGTCTTATCGAATCTAGAAGCAGTCATAGGACGCAGAACTCTCCACGCCATTTTATTTACTGCCAGTGACTGTGGGTGTTATTTCTAATTTAACTCCACTAAAGGTAAAACTACCCCGATCTCCCCAGAATATAGCCTCTTTTTTAATGCTTGAATAATTAAGCTATCCGGATCACTCCAAAAATCTAACAATCTAATTATGTTGGTAACACTCAAACAGAAGGAACAGGAAAGGGAGGAAGCTGTGCGAAACGTCTGTCATAAAGTGATTAGGGTGCTGTACATTTATACTATCCGATTAAATAATAATGAGGCATAATCTGATAAATTTGTACATTTATAAAGTCTGAAGCAACAGTGTTGTTTTTGGCCTCATAATTGGGGGGTGGGGGGGATCCATCACCTAGTTCATCACTTTTAACTTGCGGATCCGCCCCCACTCTGCGATCCGGCACCTCCCACTTTACAAATTAAGCACTGGTTTCCAGTATAGAATGGCCAGATACTGATCTCTTTGGTTTAATTTGTATTCAGTAAAGAAACCCAATTCACCTCCAGTTAATGGTTAAAACCTGATCCAATCATGTTTAAGACATTTATTCATCATGCATGGGGACAACTAACACGCTAACAGTTCATGGAGTAAAAGCACATTTCAAAGCTCAAGCCAGGATTTTTAAACTCTAAAATTTAGATTTTACTGCAGCAGCAGAAGGAAGAAAAACCATAAAATGATTCCGTTCTAAAAAAAAAAAGGTTTAAATTTAATGAACTTTAAATAAAATTACAGCTCATTTAGATGTTTGCATGGAAACATTTAAACAGTTAATTTGATAAACGTTTCTCTTTTTGTTTAGAGTTGATAGATATGACACATTTTCTTTATTTTTGCCTCAGTCCTAGCTAGCGTTAGCTTACATTCCATACACAGCTTAGCTCTGCCTTATTACAGCCATTTACAAAATTGTACTTAATGAATTGGATTCTTGTGCTGTATTTTTATTTTTAGGGGTTTAGGACAATTTCTATATAATTTTTTTGTTAGGAATATTTTATATACTTTTAACATTTGCTACTGGAGTTTGCTGAACAACTGACACATTACCGCCACCAAGTGGCGTACAGTGATATATCTTGTCCTGTGGACATGAGTGAAAATGTGTTATTTAGTGTTATAAATTAACTGAATTGTTAGTTTAATGTTGTTATTGATAGCGTGACTGCCATTAACCTGGGACCGGGGCACACTTGGTAGGCTGTCTTGTTTCACAAACAAATAAATAGCTATGAAGTGTGCAGACCCTGAAGTGGGACACTGTTTATGCTTTAGAGTTCGGGCCAAACACAGCCAGCCTCTCATTTCACCCTAACTACCTTACCAAGGTTTATTCCAACCTCTAGCTTGCCAGTTTGATTCAGTGGTTGGAATGTGCCCTTTCTGAATGCTAACTCAAGATGTCGATTTTGAAATTAACTGTAATTGTTATTTTATGTTCTGTTTTTTTTTTTTGTTTGTTTTGTTTTTACCTTAATTAGCTGGTGACCATCATTTTCTTTTCTGGGGGCTGAAATGCCAGATCTTGTTAGTGGAATATAGCCACTGCAGCTAACAAGCTAAATAGGTCAGACCCTGTGGGGGAAAACAAATTTGTGGTCAGGCATGACGATTGTTATGTCTTGTATAGGACAAGGATAGTAAAGCTCTCAGACATTATGGAAAAAACTAAGTGAGGGAAGGGGATGGAAACAGAATTTTGGAGTGTCTCTTCATTTATTTACCTCCACTCAGCAACACAGACAACCTGCGGAGATGTCTGTCAACAACATTATGGTCTGTTTGCACGGAGTTGCCACACTGCTAGTGGTAAACACTTATAAAACATTAAAACGGTCCAGGTGCCTGCAGCTTATGGCGCACTATGAAAACTAGTAGCTGGTTCTTTAAAATCTCAGCTACCAACAAAACCAGATGAAGCATGAAGGAAATTTATAAAAAAACATTATAAAAAGGGTGTAACTTGATATTAAATTATTAGGCTTCAGAATCCCCTGACAAGGACATGATTACAGTACAGATTAGCTGAAATATATTCAGTTTTCCACAAATTACCACTTTCCTCCGAACAGCTCTCCTGACAATCCATCAGCAGTCTTTTGAAGGAACTCCAAATCCAGCACCACAGAGTCAGACTCGTCCAAGGAATGCCCCATCCAAACTAAACCAAGCAGGCTACTCCATGGCTTTCCCAGGAGAAAAGTCTGGGTTGTCACGGTTTGTGGATGATGTTGACCCAAATGTGGGCTTACGAGGCAGGCAGGTGCAGGAAGGTTTAATGAAAATAAAAGCCAAATCAGACTGGGCAAACTGGAACAGACACATGGACTTTCTACAAGGAAAACAAGGGGAAACTTCAAACAATCCAAACCAAAGGGTAAGTAGACACTAAGGCCGTGTCTCAAACAGCGCACTTGCACCCTTTGGTGCACTTCTTTTGAGTGTAAGTGCGGTTGCAATTTAAATCCAGTGCACTGCAAAGTTCCCGGATTCTGCCCTAAAAACAGTCA
>JAVQJG010216325.1:0-33618 GCA_036024015.1 Craterocephalus amniculus
CCCCGGTGACCCGCGTCCGGGCAAGGGACACGTTGGTCCATTTGTCGTCCTCGTCATAGGGGTCTTCGGGCCGCCCTTAGTCCGGCTCCCTGCCAAAGCAGGGAGCACGCAAACCCCTCCACCACGTTGAGGTGGCGGCCCAGGGAGGGGTCTTTGTATTTTCGATTCTTCTTATTATCTGTTTTTGCTGAATTGATTAACAATTTGTCATTTACACAACTGCATTATATGTGCTATAATTTGCATTAAAAAGGACAGAAAACAGAAAAGTTAAAATAACAATAATGATACTAATAATAATAAAAAAATAATCTTTCAGACATAAAAACTGTCACTCCTTCATCCTCAGGATATTTTAGACAACTATTCCATAAAAATGAAAGCATGGGAGTATGAAAGCTTCATCCCCCTCCCTGTTGACATTACCATGCAATATAACTAGACTATTCATGAAAGCTTGTCACATTTATTTTTAAAAATAAAGCAAGGAAGCTGAGTTACACTTAGCAAAACTCATTTTGACTTGAGAGGTGACATCAAACGTTTATCTTGTTTCTAACTCATAAAAAGGGAAACTCCTGAGATGAAAGTTGCATGTCTACAGCGCAGGAGTATTTTTTCTCCGACTTTGTACTGATCCTCTGCTTCCTGGTGAACCAAAGAGAATAATGTGAAAAGGTCACAGAAAAGTCTCAACTGTGCAGTCAGGCGGTGAAACTTCTACTCTAGAAATTCAGAATTACTCCTAAATTGACTCACAGGCCGCTATAATGTGGTCTTAAATTTCAACCCCTTGAACCTCAGGGAATGTTTTTAAAACATTTCACCTGCAATTTTCATAGTATAACAATGAGCAAATCATCCTGGTGGCTCTGTGGAGGAATCAATATCCTTCTCATCACTGTCATGATGAGGCATTAGACAGCCTGAACCTTTCCATATTCAACATTTCTGTACTCACTTCTCTTTCATCTGACTTCAAGAATGTCTTCATGTCAATTAAAACTTATCTATCATATACCCCCGGGTACGAAGACAGACCGCCCGAAAGGTCAGTAAACATCCTCTAATGGTGTTGAGAAGGATGAAATAGAGATGAAGACATCACGTAGAACTGAAAAGACACAAACATATCAGATACTACTTAGTGTTTGTGTTTTATTTCCTATTTTTTTTAAAGAAAATCTTTTTGTTAATTCATTTCTTTTTTTTTAGATGCAAATACTAAAATATCTTTGAGAGTTTTATTCAGGTTATCCTAAGTATTTCCTGTCTATGCTAAGCTATGCTGACTGGAATTTTTGTGTAGTTGGTTGGTTGGTTGGTTGGTTTGTTGGTTGATTGATTGATTGAGTAAATTTGTTTACATAACTCTATTACCAGCACACAGTGAACAATCAAGTTAATTAATGTAAAGTTTTAGTTGGTTACAGTGAATAACAACATCTGGACAAGTATCGATGTTGCTTATTGACTTATCAAATCACCATTTCAGGTATTGTTGAAGTAAAAATGAAACGAAAGGGATGTTTCTTCTCAGTGAGGCAGGGTTTGCCTATAATCGCCACATCGCTGATAACTCAGAAAAATCTTAACAATATAGGACAGAAAAAGATGAATGTTCCAAGTCATACATTTTTCTGAAATAGAGAAGTGAACTCACCTGCAAGTTTCATCTTCATCAACCCTGCATACCTGTATTGTGACTTATGCCATCCTTTTATTTAAATGTAAAGCCATATGCTGTGCTCTACCTAGGTACTGCTCATGCTTTGAAGAGCAATGATGCTCGGTACTTTCACCACGCATTATCAATCCCCTTTGCGGCTAACAGCTTTAACAACAATAGCAGTCTTGCAAGAAGAGGCAAACCAGATATTAGATCTATCAGTTTGTTCCCCTTTGCATTCATTTGCTGTATGATCTTTTCAAAGAGCATCCAGACAGAGCAGAGATTGAAACTCTGTCTGGTAAAGGGTAAGAGACAAAAAAAAAAAAGACTAAGCTGTATGATGTGATTTTGCATGCCCTCACAGCCTCTTGTGTAATCAGCCCTGCTGCCTATCTAATCTTGTGTGAGGAGCACTTTTCCTAAGCGGCCACGCCCCAGACACACACACATACACACACAAGTAGCATCCCGTTCTTAATGACCAGCACAGAAATTTGATGATGAACTCCTCAGTGTAAGTATTTGAGCTGGAAATTTGACATTTACATGTGGAAAGCTACAACAGCAGCATCCGGCGCTCATCAGGAGCAAACCACTCTGCATTCTGCTTTAGTGGCCCCACATGAGAAAACACTCTGAGCATCATCTCTCCCCTGATGAAGTAGGTCTTACCCAGTGACTGGTCCGAAGATGTTTCCGGTCTGTTATTATCATCAACGGTTAGGAAAAAAGAGTAAAGTAAAAGAAACTGGTGTTTCTTGTTCTAAAAATAGGAATTGAATGTAGCTGTACATCTGAAAGATATTGTGAAATCTGAGACCCCCCCCCCAGCCGCAGTTCATGCTCCAAAGTTGTGGATGCTGTGCAGAGGAATCTCTGCTTAGTGCCAGCTAGAAATGACAAATCTCTTTTATATCTTTAACCTAATAAAGGTGAATCCATCCATTTGGTCGAAGGACATCCTCCAGCCCAACTGAACTGTTTCGTTGCTCATATTCATCCTTGCGTCAGTAGCCAAATAGGAAAGATGATGTTATCTCTCATTCATGTGGGAGCACAGAGAGACTTTATGCATCGTAGGTGTTCCTGAACAAACATCCTGTAAGAAACTTACATAGAAGAGCATCTGTTGAAGTAGATCTGTATGCATGTTTGCCAAAGGATAAGATTATAACAGATTAGCCTAATTACATGTGATTTTAATCGGCTGCTTTGCACAGATTTATTGTTTGATGATGAATTAAATATTTGCAGTAATGTTGTAAACTATGCTATTATGAGTTTAATAAAGGTCCCTATAGATGAGACAAAGAGGGCACAGAGTGTCTAAATCTGCTTTGAAACTCGTCTGGATGATAGTGAACGACTAAATTAGGGAAGATTGTCTGTGGACTTGATGTCAGCATCCTACCTTGCGGAGCCACAGTGCATGAGTAGTTGAAAATCTGGTTTCATGGTTGTGTTTGTGTTAGCAGTCGTATCTGAACTTGTTCTGATAAAGAGCTCAGGAAAAAAAATCAAGCATGTCAGAGTTTTGCCAAGGATAGAAGTTGCACCACTGGCACTGTGTAACAAATTGTCTGACCACAGTGACCCCTTGATCAGAGTTTGATTTACTATCACGGATTTTAAAAAGGGATTACTGCTGATTTTAACTTAAGAGCCTTAAAACGTTCATCTTAAAAGTGGGAAACAGAGATCATGACATGATGTCACCTCCGCATTTTGATTAGATTTCCTTAAAGCCGGAAACTCATGGCCATGTTTTAAGTATGTGTATGTCAGCACTGCTACTGTATGTGTGTCGAGCTGGATGGCCTCCTGTCTGACATCAGTGAATGAGAGCGAGGTCATCTATCATCTGACAGATTTCTCTGATTATGGTTGACAGGTAATAAGCTGACTGTGGCCTTCCTACTTTCTGTCTATCGCAATTCCTCCTTATCACACACTCACATACTCAGGTGCAGTAACACCAATCCGGTCCCATCCCCTCTCTCACACACTCCCTCGTGCTGAAAAATAGACACATGGAAAGACAGCAACTCCTGCCTGCATTGTAAAGCATTCTCACAATGAAGATCCATCCACACCAGCTGGCAGCTCCCATTTAAGATTTGCCCCTCCTTGATCGATGCGTACCATTACAATGCAATGATCACACGTGATGCTTGACTGGACCCTTTCTTGAAATGAAATGACTTCCTATGCCTGGCAGATGCTGTCTCATTGTGAGAATGAGAGCAAATTCATTCACTTCATTGTGTCGATGAACTACCTAAACAGAGAGTGCAACTTTTCACTGTAACCTGCCCTGTCAAAGAGGATGGAAGGTCACCCAGGTCGCTTAGCTGAGCAGCACACATCAGCTGGTCCTGCTGAACTTGTCCAGTAAATGTAAACATCAGCAGCCTAAAATGATTTGCTAAGAGCACAATGACTGTGTTGTGTGTTTCCGGTGGCTATACCTTTGCTTTATGTTTGTTTTATGCTTGAGACTCAGGCATCATTGCGGCACATGAAAATGACAACTTCTATTAAGAGTTGGATGGTATGCCCTGGCTGTCTGGATAACACCATGGACCCATTTTCAGACTCACATGGAGGTTTTATTTAAACAGACCCATACATTTGCACCATCAGCACACTGCATCTTAAAAGGATGCTAGATTAGTTTAGACAAAGTACGCAGCAATTTGTATAGACAGGTATAGACAGGTGAAAACATATTCTGCAGTTTACTTCCTCCTCCTTTGGCCACTACATCATAAAGATATGTGTCCTGACACGATCATGGGTCCAGAATGAAATATCACTGTTCAAGTTCAGTAGTAATAATTTGCTAATTTGTACCTGAAGCTGCTTTTTTATGATTTGAATCCCAGCCTGTGGTCATTTGTAGCTGCATGATGTTCAAAGTGTGAACAAGTTTCAGTGTTTATATCTATTATTATTATTTTCTATTTTCATTTATTCTTTTGGAATTATGTTTGTGGCTTTTCCTCATCTTAGTACAACTTAAGAACAAAGACAGACTTGTAAGAAGATACTGTAATGGTAAATGAGGCCCATTGGGTTTCTATATTTAGGGAATCAAATGTGAGATTTAAAAAGATCATGCTGCTGATCTGATTTGTGCTTCTGTCTTGTGTATGTAATAGCTTTTTAATTGTTCACTAAATCACTTGAATCTGTCTCTCCACAGTCCAAAAAAGCTTCCTGGCTGAGTTTTTACCGATAACATTATCAGTCCACACAGGTAAAGGCCCAGATATTTGTTCTTTTCTCACAGTCACCTCAGTGTAAAATTACTGGCATGACAAATTGATATCTTAGTCTGAAGAGGTGATTTTTTTTTTATATACTGCAAATTTTTCTTACACATGTGGAGGTGCAATAACTCTTAATGATATGATGAATCCCAATGATGAAATACAGCACAAGTTATTCCATCAATGTTAGGATGTCAAATAAAGAAAACGACATTGTGATAAAAGCAATCCTCCATAAATTACTGTGAATGATTGTTTCATAATGATGTTCTCAAGAAATTCTGATTGTTCAGTGATACAGGATGTAAATCCTCCATCTAAAGAGCATTCATTTCCTCTCGCAGCATGAGTGAGAATCCTCAAACAATAGGCCATTACCGGCAGCCAGCCTTGTTTGCACAGCCGGACTTGAAACTGTTCCAGGAATGAGCCAGTCAGCCAGAACCAGGCTGGGTGACAGGAGGGAGGTAGGCCTCATGAGACACCGTAGTCAGGGTGGGTGTAACATCATTTCATCAGACCCACACTTGACCCACATCTGTAGGTCTGTTACTGCTACTAAGAAAAGAATAGAAATGAATAGTCACTCAAAATCTGCTGTATATTGATACATTTTCCATATTTTTCTTCCCACCGTGGATAATATTGGACAATTTGTTGGCAGCTTTAATGTTTCCTTTCGACACCTTTGGAATGAAAAGTTGTAAAGTTTGATTTATCAATATTTCACTGCCTTCATGTGATTTAGGAATACTTGTAAATAGAAAGTTGTACTGTGATAAGAAAATCGCTGGGTGACTTTTGATGTGACCCGGAAATATGAAACATGTATACAATAGGAACTGTGTCAGAAATGGTCTTGATCAGCAGGTCAGGAGGTTATTGCTGAAAATAGCAGACAAACATTGCTGTCATGCGGGCAAAGTGTCTCCTGTCTCTTTGGTCCTTGAGAGAAGTTCAGAACTAGTGGAAGTTTTAAATGGAAAGCAATACAGATGTATATGAAATGAATATGAGGTGATTTCCTAACCAGCAGAAAAGCAAACCTTTTCTTTAATCTGTACCAGCCCCCATCATGCACCTGATTGAAGCATGTCAATAAAGAACAATTGAGGAAGAATATTTTGGGTATTTTCCATTGAGGCCTGAGTGCTGACATACTACACAGAGATGCCTACTCTACAACAATACACCGAGAACTTGAAAAGCAAATTGTAATGTTTGCATTAGGAATAATAAATCCTGCAATGTTGGCATTGTCATTGTGTGTATCCCATTATGCTGACTTCAGCATTTTAGGTCGAGGCAATGTATCCAAACAGAGCTGCTACCATGACGGCAGACTCTTGGTCTTGTGTGCATCTGAATGTCAGCCTCAGCCTCTTTTATCTCTCCCATAAATAGCACTGGGTCTATCGCAGCACCACAGATACTTGAGACAGAAGAGACAAATGAATGTGCCTGGTGTGAATTGAAGGTATCCAAATGAAAAAATATATATTTTATAGTTCAAGTTAATTCATTAAGAGGTTGTTGTGCAATTAGCTCTCAGCTTTGAAGTTGCACAGTATGATCTATTTTTTCCACCGTCCACATCTCAGCTGGAGCTCCCAGGGGCAAACTGTACTCAGCTACATCCCTGTTCATCTAAATGAAAGGCACCTGGACCTTTGTTGTAAATACATAATTAAATCAAAACCCATGGTGATGGACTACCGAGGTAATGCACGAAGAATACAGGAAGAGAAACAAGTGCAGCCTGATGCTCACAGTAGGAAAGCTACAACAGATTGGAAAGCACAATGATAAATTCATCTGAAGAGAGAAAGACAGAGCAGCTGTCCGGATTTAGGACAGTTGCAGGCACGAAATGAGTGTCTGCAAAAAAAATGTAATGCTACTTTCCAGGCAGCCATTAGTAATCAGCCTTCTTGCTCAGGGGATCCTCTTCCTTTTACCGCCATCGCTCATCATTAGGAACTGCAAGCAAAGTTGCAAGCAGCAACACGGCTGTGGTGTAATGACTGGGGTCGGCTCTGCAACAGGGGCTCATTGTCCTTTTCCTCCACAGTTTCTTTTAATGGGCAGGTAAATGAGGAAAGAGGAAATTGGCCACAGGGGCGAAGAAAAGGCTTTTGTTCTACCAGGACATGAGGAGTTTAACCTGAGGCTGACTGTTACTGCCCCGTTAACATTAAGCTTCCCTTGTCCTTCAGCTTTACAACTTTTGCCATTATGGTCCCCGCTGGTAAACTCTCAACGGTCCCACCATGTAATCGCAAAGTAATCTGTACTCCAAATGCATTTTAGAAGGTAAATGTAATACTTTTTTTTTTATCAAAAATTACAAAACCTGCATGATTGGCATTTTATGGTTTGATTTAGACACTAAAAGCTTTGCTTAAAGGCACTCAAACATTTTTTCATCTAGAGGAGGCACTGAAGTCATATTTGACAGCAATTTTTAAAACATTCTGAATTCATAGTTTTTCTACGAACAGAAGACTAATATATTCTGTTCACAAACATCTCCTCATTAAACAATCGTGCAAAGAGTCCAATGTCAGGGCAACTTATTCCATTTCACTGACATTTCCATCAGTTTTTTCCCTAATAAACCAGAGAGATATGCATCTTCAAATTCCAGTTGTATTCTTGACACTTCCAATGTGAGCTATTAAAACCAGATAGGTATGACATTATAGGAAAGGACATAAACACAGGCACCAGAGTGATTAACTTTCAGCCTGAATCTTTCTTTCTACAAATTCAGCACCTTCTCTCAAAGCGTATCTTTAAGCAGATTCTTTCTTACAAAACATTCTGCATGAAAATAAAAGCTCCAAAAAGATTCCAAATTCTTCTGTAAACAACCGCTTAACACCACATGATGAAATTGAGAAATAAAAAAGTCCACCTGCTTCTTGAGCAGGTTTGTTTAAAATAAAACACATCAGCACAGTTTATCATTAGTCTTTGCAGACAGAGTGCACTGAGGAAGTGCTGAGCTGATGCTGTTTCATCATTTTGCCACTTTTTCTTCAGAGGCTCATAGATGGCTAATGTGTTTCTGAGTCCTGACTTGAAACTGCTGTACAGAGATGGAGCTGAATCATGGTTATTTGTTACAAAGCTAAAATTAACACAGTTTTCCCTTACAGTTATGATGTTCCAGGCTTATTTCTTATTGTGGATAACAGTTATGTAGTGCTGTCTTTCATTAAAAAATGCAATTTGTTTTTATCATTCTGAATAAATCAGAAATTCTGCTTGTCTGTCAGTTTAAATAAGTTCTGTACAATAAAAAAAAAAAGATAAAACAATAAAATCTATTTTTTTAACAAAAAATCATCATTGAGTAAAAGAAAAATGTGAATGTTATATTAAATGTGGACTACAGCTCATCTGTGTTTAAATTGAATGCAAAGAAGTGGGTCTTAAGCAGGGGCCGATGTGCTCTCATGAAAAGGAAGTTCAACAATTTAGGCACAGCCATCAGAAATCCACCCCTGGATTCAAGGCTGGAAGATGGAAACTACTGTAGTCTACTGTAAGTAGAAGAACTCAGATTTCTGACCTGATCTGAGCATGCTGGTTGTAGTTCTCACAAGTATGATAGTGCTGATCTTTTTAAAGCTTTAAAAACAAGTAATAAAATGAGCCCAGGAGCGCGCCCTTGGCTTTAACCACAGCCACATACAGTATATGAGGATGATAGAATGCACAGCACATGAGGCTGCAGCAGTACAGTAGTGGTGGGGTCAGGTTTGAAGGCGTTTGAGTGAAGGGCCCAGATGGCAAACCAAACAGATTGGAGGATAAACAGACCTTGGGTCGTAAATGTCTTTGTAATTTGTATTGTAGCATGAGTTTGGATCATGTCAGCAAGAAGTGAGTTGCTCTGAGGTCAGTCCAGGGGTCTAGTCCAAAGTAAAATTTTCATTTTGTTACAGGATGTATAAGTTACACTAATTTTCATTTATTAATGCCACATCATCAGGCTTTACACTGCAACTACTTGGACAAGTTGACACTATCTGTCAAAATTAACTTGTCAACAGAAAACAGCAGCAGTCTCTATATATATAGGATTTGTGTCTGATGTGTTATTTGCAACTATTTAAGGTCGCCACTGATTGCAGTAATTTAACATTACAATGTGCGATAAAAAACAGACATTGTGAAGAGTCATTTTTTCAAGCCTACACATTTAAGTCGCTAGCAGCTTTCTTAACTGATAAATAACAACAGGCTACGGCCAACTGTCCAGTCATGAAGCCTCACATGAAAAACTGCTCCCTGTTCACATAGCTGACATAAAGAACCATCACTGTTTCACGAAACAACGATGATCTTTTCACAGGTGGACTTCACTTTAAAGCTGAACAATTCAATCTCACAGTGCAGCAGGAAACTGAGGGAGTAGTCGAAAGTACTGAAAGAAGGAAAAAAATCAATCTTCTACTAAGGATCTAAGAGACCTAAACAAACCCCATTATTTTTTTTCTGCTGTTACCTGATAGTGGAATTGTCTCCAGAGACAACATAGAGCTTTAGGGATAAAGAAGAGCATGATTCGTGTTGTTATAAGTCACTTATAAGTTACTGAAAACAGACATTTAGATGCAGTGTGAGTTACACAAATTGTTCTTATGTTCAAATTCTCAATAGGAGCTGCAAGTATAAATAACACTGATTCCTAAAAAAAAAGATATATGGCTGTTTTAAAGCTGCTTTAATTTGATAGTTTAATTTGTTTTAAATCCAATTATCCTAAATCCTTTTCCACACGACAGAACATGTGTGTTCTGTGTGTGTTGCATGCCGGGGCTGGATCTAAAAATAAAGAACAAAGAATAGTAAATTATTGTAGACATATAACATCATATTATGAAAATATAAATGCATCATCATGTTAGATTTTGAATGATTTGTATTCTTTTTTATAATTTTGCAGGTCTTCTTCTTCTTTTTAAGTGTATCCCAATTTTAAAAAAGCTAATATTTCCAGTTATAATGAGAATTTTCAACCAGTAATCCCCCGTTCTGAGCTTAGCCAAGAACAACAATAATCTCAACAAAATAATTGTGTTATTCTTTATCACATTAAGTTCTTGTTAATGAAATTCTCATCTGCCAAAAGACATCTCATGTGAGTGCTCTGGCAGAGTAGGACCCCAGGCTTCCTGTAATGAATACCACAGGCTTCTTTTCACACTAATGCCAACACTCTATGAGACATTTCTCTCACCAACTCACCAAAGTGTTTTCAGTTACAGTGTGGATACAGTGTCCAGCATTCATACATATTCATGAATGGAGCATGCATCCCCCGGTGTGGGTTACCAGTAAACCCTTCAGTGTAGTCCTGAACACCCCAACTTGAAATTGACATGCCTTTTACATGCTCTGTGATCCAGTGTTAATGTTTTATGAGCACCAGCCTGCATTTCATGTTCATGTTTCAACATGAGCCTACAGTAGTAACACAGCACTTGCCTCCAGGTTGGAAGGTGTGCAGCGAGTATCGAGTTGGTCTGTCAGCAGTGGGTTGTATTTGCATTCATCTCAACCCTCCAATTAAGTTCTTGCTGTAAAAGAAATCAATTAAATATCTGCTAAATTATTAAGTTTTTTTCCTACATAGAGAGAAGAAATTGTTATATAAAAATGGCCTTTGTGTGTATTTTTTTTTAATTGTGTATCACAGCCACATTGCTCAAGTCAATCAATGCCCCGAGTCCACTTTATCCCTTATTTGGAGGTTCTTGACAAAACCCCAAACACAATAGGCTTCTAGGGTCTTACAGAGTTACAGCTGGAAAAGTCAGGGGGCAAGAGCGATGTTGGTGCCCCCACAGATCGCCTGTTATATTTGCTTTGACTGGTATGAGATCAAAAGGTTAAAAGATAGTGAAGAAATTAAGAAATTGAGTTGATCAAGACTTTACTAGTCCAGATGAAAATTTGCCCACATTTAACATTTCTATGTGGATTTTAATGTAGTTTTTTTGTTTTATAGAACAATATTTTTTGTTATTTTTATTTTGCTTTTAAACTTAGATCCAGATGTTCTTCATTTTGTTAATTCCAGAGAGCATAAATCCAGCTCTGGTATCATATGGTCCTTTGCAGCTTAAGAAGACAGTTTTCATTTAGGCACAAGTAAAATCAACTTCACTTTTGGGAAATTTCAGACTGCACAAAAGCTTGATTGTAAAACATCCCATGATGTCTGATTTTTTTCACAGCTTAAAAGATAGATTAGGAGGTCGTTTATATTTAACAATAATAGACAGATCTTTGTAAAGGCATCTTGCATACATTTTATATTATCCACATTGCAATCTACAACAGCAACAAATCCAGAATGGGCCAAATAAAAAGCATTTATATTGCTCCCAGGGTGTCATGGAGGATGAAATGATGTGAGCTGGAACTCACTAAAACAAGTCAATTTATCAAGTTGGAAAAGCTGCAAACATCAGTGTAGCAACATTATTTCATCATTGTGCAGAAACACACACACACACACACAAATAGTAATTACTGGCAAATAAAACTTACATTTTGCTTGTTAAAAAGCTGTTATCTGTAAATATATGAGCATGCAGCGGTTCCATAGCTCAGCTATCATTGCTACCAGAACAGGTTTTCCTGTTAAAGATTAAATATTTAGATTTTGGTTGTCAACCACTGAAATAGCTGCAGCCTGTTTAACTCCTGTAATCTGTTATGTCAGCTTGGAAATTCAGAGCTCTGCTAATTTGGTCACAGTGTCAAAAAAACAGAGGTTCAGAACTGGTCAGATGGTTCGTGTGTGTATGTGTGTCTGTGTGTACATGTGTGACGCTGCCTAATGGCCTCTTCCATGTCTTCTGAATGCAAGGACATGGTCCAGTTACATCGTGAATACATTTGTCGTGTTTGACTGAGTCGCTGTCCACAAAGAACCCAGACTGTCCACCAAAGAGCCACAAATGTGCAGTAATGGATTGCAAAGCTGAAGCACACATATGATGTCATCTATGGAGAATGATCATTATAATGTGATTAATACTGAAAAGTGATTGATGGAGATATTATTGGAGACAATGGGGTCATGAGACCCTCCTCTGGACTAATGGATCAGGGTTTCATGGTCAAAGAGTAATTCTTTTCATTCATTTATCATTATTAGTGCAGCATCTCTACATTCAATCAGTTTATTGGGTCAGAAAATGGCTGTTTGCTTTAATTTCTGTTGGTATGCGCACTATTGAATTTCTTGGCACAAATTCTGTTGCAGGCTAATTTGGTTTTCTTTCTGTCTTATTCCTGATCTGATTGAGTTTGATAATACAAATCATGAGAAAATCAGGCTCAAGAGAAACTTTTTATCATCTTGATAAATGGATTTGCATATGTAAATACAGAATGAATGTCAACAGGTACCCTGGAAGCCCAGATTTATTAGTGATTACAACCAGAGATAAGTTTCAAAAGCTTTGGAAGAAAAGATCAAATATCCAGTAAAGCCTATGCTTGCACCTGTATTAATTCTTCATCAGCACAAGGAAATGTTTTTAAGTGAAAAAGACATCCAATAAACAATAAAAGAGATTTTTTTATTCTCTTTTCTATTGATCTCATGCACAAATTCTTAACAACCAATACAGCAATATTCAGAAACAAAATGTTTAAAATCACTTATTTTCTCCTTAATTTTAGTCCTACAGTGTTTTTTCCAGCATTGTCTTATATTCGCTTTTTTCAACAGATAGAGTAGCTTACACTAAAAACACAGAACATGATGAGATATGTGAGTGGTAGCAGCTGTCCGGGCATCTCTTTGCCTACAGCCCTTGTATAACTGCACATCACCCACACCCAGCAACCTGTCTTGCTGCACTTTACTGGGAATGGCTCACATTTTGAACTGTTTTGAAAATGGTCAAAGCTGCACTTAGTTGCTGTAGAAACAACTTACAGTTGCTTTATTGTGCAGATGTTCTCCTTTGTTTCCAGGTAAAAGTAATCAGACTTTTTTTTTCATCCTACTCCCCACATTCTTCCTGAACTCAAGGAAACTGGAGGAATCCAGTTGAAATATTTGTCTGTGAGTTTGCTTTATCCCAACACAGTCTTACATCCCAATATATTCATTTGGAATTTTTCCCTCTGTTACATATTTGGATGTGATAATGGCATCAATCCTAACCCATTTCCATTTATGTATTAAAATTCTAGAAATACATAAGAATGCATTTGTTGAGAAAGCACTCAAGTATCTTTTGTTTATAATTTCTGTATATTGACTCATAACTGATAGTGTTTTTCAGCATTTTTCACAACTACAATCTTCATGTTGGACAGTTTGGCTGAAATTCAAACTTAAGCTGTTTATTGGGTTTTTACTGATCCGAGCTCTGAGCTGGATTTGTTCTCCCTGGCATACAAGCAGCCTGATACCTTTGCACTGATTTCTGTTTAAGCCGTGTTTGTCCTCCAAAGCTTTAGGGACAGTTTTTATGCCATCTATCCTATTTATTAAGTATTACTGTGCACATGCCTTCCCTAGACTGTCACTTCATTTTTGTGAAAGCTCTACTACAGCACATGCTTTCCATGATGAAATACATCAAGCTGCTGTTTACCGTAATCAGGTTTGCAGGGAGCTGAATGATGACTTCCTGCTGCATAAATCTCATCATGGACAGAAATGATACGGCTTGAGTGTTGATGAAATTGTAGTTAATTAACTCTTGACTGTTAAACTGAGGGCAGTTTATCATCTACTGGGTGATAAACAATGTTGGATCCAGAGCAAGTTACACAAAACTGTATCCAGTATCCTGTATGATTGCTTTTGTGTACAAAAGTGTACAAGAGTACAGCTTCAGATGGAGTGTAGATTCTGCTTTCATTTTTATATGATGGATTCTATTAAAGCTAAAGTTTCAAACCATGAATTTATGCACAGAGGTAACATGACACATACTAATAAATTCAGCCACAAAGCCCAGAAAGAAGATGAATTTCACATTAAGATGAAGGTAAATGATGCCACATTCAGACTTATATAATGCAGAAGGAAGTGCAGTTAACACCAAATACATTTCAGCAGGAAATTCTGAGTATCTAGTCTTAGTACTGTACATGAATCCAAATTTTATCAAGATTTTAACTGTTGGTCGTTTATCATGATCCTGAAATTCTTTTAAGACAGTCATGAAGTCAAATGTCACTGCATCATAGTCAAATTCTTTCAGATGAAGGTTTATATGACAGGCTTCAGCTGCATGTGTTTTTGAGTAATCATGACTGCACCACTAGCAGCAAAATATTCTATTTTCTCTAAAAGGACAGAGAGTAAATGTGGTTTATGGTAGATATGTACCGAATCCAAGATTCGGTTTCGGATTCAGCTGAATCTTGGCCTTTTTGGTGGGGGTCGGGTTCAGCTGAATGAACGACTGGACCATCCTTTTTTTTTCTTTTTCTTTTTTCCCCAGTTGAATACTACCGCTCGTAAACGCAATGTGTTTACGTCATTAATCAATTCAAATTTATTTTTTAAAAAGGAAGACGTTATTGCCTATGTTTTCTCAATGTTAAGGAAGGAAATAAACTGTGGTTTTGATAATGTAATTGCTGATGGTCAGATTAGGATTAGGATACGGTTTCGGAATCCAAAAAATTTTAAGCAGAACCCTAAAAATCAGGATTCGGTACATCTCTATAGGTTTTGTTGATTTCCATTCTTAAAATTCGATTTTCATCCCCATTTAACTGGTGCCGATTTTTATAGTAAAATGTCTTCTTTTTTTAATTCCTTTAATTCCCCTGCTGTTTAAAAAAAAAAAATCAATAGAGCTTATTATTCTGACAGCATGAGGATAAGTTCATACACATTTGTTTTGCACAAAGCAGTGTGGTCAAAAATGTTGTTTTCCCTTTATAATTTCTGCAGCTATTAATTCGCTAGTCATGGTTTTAGTGGCAGTGCATACAACACAGGCTTCAGTTAACTAAAGCCAACAAGAAAAAGTGTTTTTCTTTGATCTGATTTACAGTTGAAGTCTGACATGGCAGCCAGTCAAATGCTGCAGGTGCAGAAACACAACCACATGGTGGCTTTCAGCAAACCGCCTGATGCCTCTTTTGTTGACTGAAGGATTTTAAGTGATACCAAAACATAAATCCATACAGACTTGTCTGTCTCAGTTTTAGTCTAGGGGTGACTTTACAACCAGGAAAGTGCTTCTACAGATCACAGACTAAATGCTGCTCTGTAAACAATCTGCTTGGTAAAATCTGTGCAAATAGGAAAAGCTGATACATTTTAAAACAGTTAGACATCTGGACAAATAGGATGATCTCTTATTTTAAAGCTGCAAATGTGACTAAATGAACCAACTTGTTTAAAGCGCATACATTAACAGGATGTATCTTTTTTTTTCTTCACAAAAGTATAGAAGCAAAATGACTATGTGTGTAAAAATTGACAATGTAACAATTTTAGCTTGTCTTGGTGCAGAGTTAACTATTATGGTATATCCACCATATTGTGTTTCAGGATTGTAATTATTGGTGTATTCTAATAAATGCAATTAAACAGGCAGCTTTTGTCCCCCACACAAAAAGTCCAAATAGTGTGCAGAGTATAAAAGTAAGTTTAAATGATTTTAAGCTTCAACAGATGATGTCTAGAGCTGGTTGTTTATTAGGTTGGCAGTAGCTTAATGTCACAAATCTTTCAAATGTTTATAAAACCATGAGAGAACACGAGCGGCTAATAAATATATCCTCTATGAACAAGTGTTGGTGTTCGATAAATTTATTCAGCTGTAGTTTAAATTAGAGCGTGATTTATATCAGCTGCCACCCAAAACCAAATCTCCTGTCGCCAATGTGACACTGCTGCAAAGATCTACACATTACAGTGCAGGCCAAGACTTTTTGGTATTAATGTATGTGCAGCTGTGTGCATTATAAACAATTTCATTTATTTTTCAAGCACATCAGGTTGTATTTTCTAGTGACATATTATGTTTGCTGCCAATGTGCCCCATTCATTATGTGAAGCAAAGCTCATAAAGTGTAAGACAGCCAATAAACAGCGGCAGAAAATGTCACACTGATAGAAGACCTTATTGCGCTGAAATGGCAGCAGTAAAAATAAAGAACCATGGAAACATTTATAGGGATAAGCCCACCTTATCCTGAGAATTAGCACCGTTGGAAGTCGGTTATTAACTTTATTATCTTATGTGTTCAGGATCTCAGTGTGTGCAAGTGTGTCCTTTGTGATTATGAGTTTGAATCCTTTTCATTTTCTCTTCTTTTCAAAGTTTCGATGCAAATGTGAGATTGGCAAAGATATCGCTGGTTTTTAATTTGACACTAGAAGATCCACCAGAAACTTGTGTGTTCTGCCAACTCCTGCAAACCAAGACTATTTTAAAAGAATAATAACAGACAAACATATCAAAGCATATCAAAATGTGGAAACCTGCCTGTTATCTTAGTCAAACCTTAGTTTGTTGACATGCCTTGTGCATTATTTTGTGCTTCTCAAGCAGTTCCTGAGAGGTTTTGTGGTGTGACGGGATGTTTTTTATCAGAGGATCTGGCTTATTTATGTAAAACAATCTCTTTCTATCAAAGTTAGGATGCTGCAGCAAGCCTCTAATTACTATTATCTGCCACCTATATCAGCTCTCTGCTGTCAGTATTTTTCTCTCAAGTTGGCAGAGTAAAAGCTCATCCCTCACTGTGATCGGTTTTCCATTTGCAAGAAGGGACCCAGCTTTTATTTGCAGCTTCTCTCTGAAGCCAAGAGACAAACAGGCAAGAGGTGAGAGGCTGGAGGTCTGCCAAGAGAGATACATCAAAAACTACAGTGCATTATCACAACCAGCTGAGGCAGAACGGGCACTGGCCTCTTACCATTCAAAGAAAAAGAAAAAAAAAAACAGAAAATTCATTTTTCTGTGAAAATGGACACTAATTTGACTGTGAAATGAGATTAAAAAAATACGTATTCCAGGAAATATATTCTTCCCGATGTTTGAATACCAATTTTGTAGTTATTTCAGAGTCGGACGTTATAGTGAAATGTCATTCATTATACTAAAATCAATGACACACTGTAGTAGAATTTTTATCATTACTTTTCACTTGTATATGTGTGCAGCTTTCAACAGGTAGCCTATATGTTAGAGACAATTTGTACTTGGAACAGAAGTCGGAAACAGTAGAGCATTTTCAAAACACACGGGAGAATAAGTTAGGAAACAACCTTCATGCTGTGCAAATGTCTGCTCAGCAGCCTGGATGTAATCTCAATGAAGCAGCCACTTTCTTCCACTGCATGTGTTGGACAGCATATGTTCCCCAACTTTTTCTCCCATTTGTTTTGAAAATGGGATCCTTTTTCAGACTTCTTTTTCAAGTGAAATACTTCCTTTTCAAGTGAAAATTGCCTCTCACACACAGAAAGCTGCGCACACATACAAGTGAAGTATGCTGTCGGAAATGATACTACAGTTTGTGAATGATTTTAGTAGAATTAATGAGAGGTAGTTTCAGTATTGTGTGCGAGAGATTTCATTAAAGTATACAAATTATTTTACTATAATATATGAGAGGTTTCAGTATCGTGTATGAATGAATTAAGTTTCACATGTAAAACTTATGAGAGGGTGATTCTGAATTATATCTCAAAGTCCCTCATAGCTGAAAGTGCTGAAACCTATTTATCTCATGGCCACCATGAAACCTTTTAACAGATAGAAAGCTAATCATTCATATCCAGATAGAAATGGTTGAGATTTTAACAGTACAGACACAAGTCACAGTAAATCCCAGGTTATGTGGAGCTTTGCAGTGCCTGTGCTATGGAACAAGTTTTTTCTCCCCAACTCTACTAACAGCAGCACTGCAATCTTGTTTGAACAGCAGGGATTTGGACAGCAGTCATATAATCTTGCACAGACAATTTTGGGCAAAAAAGACTTTATTTTCTTGACCTCAAAAACCTCTACAATAAAATATTGTGTAACCCCCAGACAATAAATCACAGTGAAGGAAGAGGAGCCTGTGTCTGCTTTTGTAACCACAGTCAGAGACATTGTGACGATTTCTTGTTGAGCTCTTGACTTATTAATATCTGAAAAAAATTGTCTATTTACCGTCCTGTTATGACGAGAAACCCAGAGTTCAGACGGCTAAAATAGTATCATGAAGTAAACTCAAAATGTATCCATGCACAAAGCTGCTAAAAGAGAAAATATTGTGCTCTGAAACCATCTTATAATCAGTTCAGCCACTTTCACACATGCAGTTAAATCCTTGTCAAATAATCTCTAGAATATCAGCAAGTGAGACAACATATGATCATGTCAGTATATATGCTGGAGCATTTGCTGTTACTGTGCTTGTGAATAAGGAAGTCCTTTCTGTTACTGTTACTTGTATTCTACATTAACATTAGCTCTTGTCAATGTGTAAATCTACACAGTATAGCTGCTCATATCGATACAATGAAAAGCCTTAAAGGAGAACTTCGCCTTTTTTTTTACCTGGGGTCTGTTTTCATCTTTCCTTTCATACATGTGAGTGATGAGGAAAGGAGCGTTCAAGATTACTCCAGTCGGGCGGGCAGCTAGCAGCACAGCTAATGGCAACTATCGGGCAACCACTCAGGTGTAAGTTCGCCCTAAAAACATACTTGTTTTCCACACTGAAGTGCTCTCATACTCTCAACAAGTGTCCAACAGTGTACTAGAGAGGACAAATGAACAGAAGTATCTGTATTACAATGCGTTTGGTGTCAGGTAGTCGAATGCCCCACGGTGTTTTGACGCGTGTTATCGCTCAATTCCGGACCTATCCTGCAAGATTTGGACACAGACAACAGGACATAGACACCAAAACAACAAAACCTGGTGACTGGCACCTAATACAGATACTTTCGTACCCCAGGTTTAAAAAAAGTGAAATTCTGCTGTAACGCATTTACTACTAGCAGTTCATTTCTGCATGACAAGAAGTGACCCAGAAGTGTCACAGCAATACAAAAGCCACAACACTCTACAATTAGCCACAACACAAAATGGTATAACACAAGTAGCCACAGCGGAAATTACACTTACCTGTTTTACATTCCCAGAACATTCAGAAAAAGAATATTATATGATAGATAGATAGATAGATAGATAGATAGATAGATCGATCCTGCAGCCATCCTCAAATGTAAGGCTTGAAAACTGACAGAATCTTCACAAATAAGAAGGATAAACTTATATTTTCTGGCTTCGGTTCACAGCTGTGGAGAAGCTGCTGCATTTCTAAATTAAAGTTTTGTTCCTGATGATTTAAATAGTGTCAGCAGCAGAACTTTATTTCTGGACACCCAATGATAAATATTCAAATTATGAGACCTGAAAACTATCAGAATCTCCCTATACTGTAAAAGGAATTTAAAGAGTTTTTTGTGGATTTGTTCACCACTGTGTAAAGGACCAATGCCCAAATGAGCTTCCTCCAAATTACTTTTTTTTAAGGCATGAATGATAACTTTGTAGTTTATACATTATTTTGCTGATTGCATCAGCTACATACAGTCGTACCACAATGGTTTTGGCAGTATCCATATTTCTGGCTTCAAATGCATGTGATTTGTGAAGTTGGAAAAAGGCTACCCCAAAAGGTGTAATTCAAACCCTGGATAGGACATTTTTGCAGAAAATTGAAAAAGGAAGAAAGAAATGGTTAGAGAAAGAAACTCAAGACTCAAGATAAGGATGCACTGCTTTCTGTTTGGCTGGCCATGGGCCATATTAGTTTGAGTTCGACTCCTCTCAACAGTCTGCATGACACAACTTGACACTCGTATAACCTTGACTTCAGACATCTCATATCTTAAATTTAGTTGGGCACTGGGCTGTTAATAAATCTCATTATTATATTTGGTTGAACTCTGCCTTATTTCACCTAAGGAAATTCACAGAAATGTCTCTTCAGAAAGAAAAAAAAATCAGTATGACAGGTTTTTACCAGACTGACTGTCACAGCTTTTAAACAGATATGAAATCATTGTTTATACCAGACAATGAGGAGTTGTAACCAGGGTCATATGCATCTACATTGTATATTGTAAGAATTAAACCCGTTCCCATTTTGTGAGGGCCCTCCTCTTGCCGCTAAATCAGCTCTGGCCCAGTGAAGCACAAACAGAGGATGTCTGAAGGTGTCCTGAGGTGTCTGGCAGAAGATCTTTTGGATTCAGTGGATTGGGGCTGTTTCTTTTATGGACTGGAATCTGCAAAGTTTGGAGGGCTTTTTGTTATTTTCAATATGTCCCTTCTTGGCCATCTTTTCAGATAGTTGAAACAGGTTTTTGCCTGCGGAAGAGTTTTTCTGTAGTAATATTTGGAGGTGTTTTTTGGTAAAGAAACTAATAACAACGGCTACAAATGTAACTTGATTATCCATGGTGTTTTATTCCTTTTTTTATATAATCAGATGATTTTCTTCTTTTTAGTGAAATACCTAATGCTTACCCAAAATAACCACAGATTAATTTAACTTTTATTTGATTTTATTGTTTAGTTAACTTTATAACTGAAACGTACAGACACGTATTTAGGGCCACTGAAGAAAAAAAATAGAATAAAATTTTCTTAAACTGAAAAAAATATATATATATTTTTTTTTTTTCACTTCTGGAAAAAGTCATAGTTCTGACTTTAATTAGAATTCTTTTTTCCGTTGCCCTAATATTCTTCCGTAGAAAAGAGCTAAACATGAATTGAAAATAAATGCATCACTTTGGAGCAAAACCACACTGTGGTAGCACGAGATTCTAAATGGATTTTGTCATCTTGTGGCAAAGAATCCAAATAAAGAAAAAAAATTGCAACATTCCTATCCTGTGTTACCAACTACATTTGTTGGATTTATGACACTGCACAATGCTACAGTCATCTGTGGATCATTTGTTTTGCCCCCTTTTAATTTTTTTCAAATCTCATCTTTTAAACAGGAACAGTGTGACTAAATAATTGCTGCTGTGATGGCAATTTACCTAAAATCATGTGTTCTCAGAAAATTCTATGAATAATATGCCTCCATTATAACTGGTGTGTCTCTGTGCACACTGTAATCACAGAATGCATTTGTCACACAAAGTCAGAAAGAAAGAAGGGCTACAAGATGGCAGACCCCTGTGCAGAGGGCAGTGAAATATGCACTGGTTCTTCTTTGTACTGTACACATATGCATTATTTTTTCAGGCTTGCTGGAGAACCTGCCATGTGTACTGAATTTGTCTTAAGTGTCTTTTCATGTAATCTCTGACTCACTCAATGATGTCAAGACTGGTGCTCTTAGGGAGTCAAGTCATTTCTTTCATGACCAGAAATGGGTCTTTACAGTATGACTAGAAAAGGATGAATTTGGGCCAAAGACAGTGCCTCCCTGATAGCACTGCAAGATAGATGAAAATCAAACCGCCAGTGATTAGCCAAAAAAAGTTGCCCTGTACTGTACATATGAGCACGGGGAAAAGAATAAATTCAGTATTACAACAAAACAAAAGCAAACATTTTAAGACAAACAGAAATTGTGATTGACGGATTTTGTTTTAACTCCCCTCATGGTGAAGAAGGAAGATTCAAATAATCTCAATTTGTATAATTTGCAACTTAGTCAAAGCCAACCAAATGCAAATGTTTGGGTTTACGTAGAGCTTCTCTGATTATTCTACTGAGTGAATGTAAGCTGCTGCTGAGAGCAGGAGCAGGTGCTTTGTTAAGAGCATTAGACTTTCAGGGAAAGTCTCCCTCAGGCCCTGCTACATGCATTTTCTGGCATAATCAGTTGAGGAAATCATTGGAAGAAGGGTCTAATTCATTTTACTGGCAAGTTGAAAAGTGAAAAAACCTAATAGGATTCAGCTAAAAGGCTTCCAGTCTGCTCATGTTATGAACAGGAAAGCCTCACCCAGTAACTGAGGGTGATAAAAAGCAGTTTTTCTCTGTCTGGTCGGCATATTCATCTGCAGGAGGAGCTGTTTTCTGAGATAAATTATGTATTCTCCTATGAAGAGGGGATTCTTCCACATGTGTGCCTGTAAGTAATTAACAGTGTAAAGTACAATCTGTCCTCTAGCCAAAGGAAACAGTGAAATGAGTGCATGTCAAAAGCCAACAGTGTGCAGTCTAGCTTCTTCCACAAAATTGAGGTGAAAGGGATAACAATAGGCCGACAAAATCAGTTTGACCTCTTACACAATCAATTATGGAAAAGCTCAACAAAAGTTGTCTTTCTTTGGGGGACTGTGATGGTTTATGAAAGCCAGCAGTTAGTGGAAAAGTTTTGGAGTAACCAAAGACACAGGATTAAGAATGATTATCACGAAGTGGATGACCATAACAGTCAAAATTAGGAGATGAGAAAAAATCATGGACTCTGCCATGTTTGCATGTGAGAGACTCAAGCTTTCATTTAAAACATCAAAAAATCCTACTCAGGATCATTTTGTGTACTTTTAGGCAGTTATTTTCCTTTAAAGGGAAAAAAGAAAAATACTATTGCTTTTTCGTGTCTTAAACCAAAACGGAAAAAAAAATTTTAATAGTTGATCATGATCAATTTTCTTACTTCGTACTCAGATAATTAGAAAAAACAGATGGGTGCTTACACTGGATTTTACATTTTTAATCTAAGTAGTATAATGTATACCTGAACTCCTCTACTATGGGATAGGACGTCATTTCAGACTCAGAGAGGACACTCGGCCCTTTTATGGCTGGCCCCGGGTTTGGAGGTGCCAATTCTCCTCCCAACCATTTCACACTCAGTTGCAAACTGCTCCAGCGAGACCTGGAGATCACGGTCCAATAAAACTAATGGAACCACATCATCTGCAAAAGCAGGGACCCAATCCTGAGGCCACCAAACGAGATCCCCTCAACCATTACAAGTATTGAAAATGCATCAGTGCTGGACACTGAAACCCAACAGGAAGTTCTTGTTGAGCCATCCTCCCAAGGTTTGACTTCTAGTCTTAACTGGAAGTACTTCAGCATTGATTTATACATGCAGAGCAATATGTGTACAACTTATTACGACAATGCAAAGTAAATTGTGAAAATGTCAATCAACAAACATAACCATTATACACTAAAAATGATGATGCATCATGGAAACACAACTGCTGAGCATAACTCCATCAATCAATCATTGATACATGTTAAAATAGCTTTGAAAATGTGCTTCAGGTCCCACAACCATGAAGATATGCAGCACAAAAAAGGAAAAGCACAATTTTTCACATTTAAGGAATCACAATAAATGAATCTTTACAAACAAAGTAGTGTTTAACGCATATCTTGGATGTGAATATCCACATTTTACCATCAGGGCAGAGTAGTAAAATCTTGCCGGGGGCAGCCATCCTCATCTTTGTCTGCAATCAACTGTCTACATTGTGTAGTGACTCTCTTTTCATCGCCATAGTCTTGTGGAAATGTCTTCAGTCGATGTTTTTGTTGTTAGACAGCTCCACATATCATGAAGTCTTTTTTCTGTAAGATCCCCTGGACGGGGGCAAAAGGTTTTGAGTTGTCCAAATGTCCTGACACAAGTCGTTGTTGATTTCACTGTTGTAGGGGAAAGACTCTAGGGCTGCAGATAAGACTGTTGCCATGGTCCTGAAGGAGATACCAAGTAAGGCGTCATCAGAAGGGAAGCCCCACCTCACAGTGACAACCAAGGTGGGCAGATCCATTCCAGAAACCCCCCCTCCCCTGCCCTCAACCCCCACCTTAAAGTGGAACTTTCTCTTGTTTGATGACACTGAAACATCAGCAAAGCTTTGAGTGACCTCTGCAGCCTACTACTAACTCATCACTTCAGCTTAATGAATGTTCTATTTATCAAAGAAATGATTTTTATTTGATTTCCAGCTGCTCTATGGGGGATAAAACCCTTTTATAGCAAAACTACATTTACACAGTGAATAATGACCTTATGATCTACAAAACCAGACTCAATTTGTGGCAAAAACTTGTATGACTCTTTATCTTTTTGAATTAACCTCTGCACGATCCATGGTGCTCTTTACTATATTTAGCACTGTACAGAGGGATTAATGGGAGGGTCTCCACAAATTTCCTGTTCTCTTCCTAATCAGGTCAGTAAAACTTCTTCATGACCTTTTTACTCCTCATAAGCAGCTAATTCGCAGCACAAAGAGCTTGTGAATGCATTTGAAAAATGCTTTGCCACACAGCATGGCACTGAGCTACTGTCTGAGTGCTCCCTTTACTGAATGCCTCGGTAGATATAGCCTCGCTTGAGCTTTTCGTGTACTTTTTGTCTAATAAGTTTTAGAGTAGGATGATGTCTGTTCCAGATGCCATGTATGAATTTTCTTGTTTTGTCCTGTGTTTGATTACCTCTATGCTGTGTGACTGTGTGTGTGTGCAGTGTGCTGTTTTCATGTCGTCTCGTATGTCTGTATGGGCTTTAAGATATGGCTTGCTTACTTCTTTTGTTTTCTAATAATCGTCAGGTTTAAAAAGCAGTTGTACAGGCAAGATTATGCTCTCACTCAAGTTGAAGGGAAGTAATTATAGCTCAGCATCTTGTCAGGTTGTTGGCATATCAATACCAGCAAGTCATAACTTTGTTCTTCAAAAACATTGCCAAGTTTATGATCTTTAAGGTTAAATGACTTCATAAAAGGGTAAGAAGGACTGAGTTAGCTTCTCATAACATCTGCATTAGTTCATTTGCTGTCAAGGGAGCAGCTCTGCATTTAAACCTGACACCTTTTCTTCTTAATTCAAAAAAACAATTCATTAAAAGTTCTTGCTTTTTAAAGTTGTTGTAATGGGGTTTGTTGTTATTGAATGTACTAAAGTTTTGATTCCAATTAAAACATCAAGGTCAGTGTCTCTGGTTCATTTTCCCAATAAAATCCCATCTGTTGGTGAAATCTACAAGCGAAGAGCTGGCTGAGTGACTTCCACCTTCTTCTGAACCAAGCAGCAAACTGCTAACTAGAATAGTTGGAAAATATAAGCTTCCTATAATGTTATCCTTATGAATACAATGCTATTAACTTGCCCTAACTAAAAAACACTGCTAGTGCAGCATTAGCCTTGTAACCCTCCCTCTCGTAGAGCTGTCCCCAGAGGTGGAAAACAAGGCCAGTTAATCTTGCTTTGCTGACTTCCTTCATTCTCTTCTTTCTTTAAAGTTGGATTGATGTTCTCAAGACTTGGCTCACTGTCCCATCTACTGGTACACAGGCAGAGAACTGACTGAGAAAACATTAATTATAGAGTGTGCTGATTGAGGTTTTCATACCGTCTGTTTCTAACTGCATTATATCAGCTCTGGCTCACATACAGTACGTGGCAGTGGTGTATTTTATGTTTCCACAAAACCTCTGTAGGTGCATAAAAGAATACTCTGAGACCTACGACATGAGGTGTCAAATGAACGTAAAGCCGACACTAGCTATAGATGTGGCCAATATTTTACTGTCAAACATGTGTAATTACTAACCATGTAAGAACATATGGTGGCTAAAATCAGTTTTACTCAGGTTGTCATTAGTTTTCAAATTGGATTGGCAATCAGTGGTCTCACTAATAATTTACATATTCTGCTTTTCCTTTTAATTTGGCTTAAAATGGAAATCCATTTACAGGGTTTTTAGCTTTGCATAAAAACACAATATTAATGTTCAAAGATGTTCAAGAGATAACATATAAAAGGCTGCAAGACACAAGGTAAAGAGTTGATGCCATGAATAGGGATAGAAATTAGTTATTTAGCATTCTGCTAAATAGTCATTACTGCTACTGCTAATGTCTAGTTAAGTAAGTAATTAAGTAATTATCTATAATTGTCAGAGACCTGCTTTGTGGATCTCTTTTATCCTGACATTTAATCATATCCCAGTTTTCACAAGCTCCAACAACCTGTGACATGTACAGTAATCAGAAGAAAACAACAGGCCCAGACAATAACAAAACATAAAATAAAATGACAGACATTAATACAAACAATTTTTTTACCTCAACAGCAATAACTTGTAAATGATAAATAACTTTCTTTCCAAAAAGATTATGCATTAATCTTTGACATAAAAGATGAAAGGCATATCATGTTAGAAAACATCAAAACCTGTAAGGAAAGCATGCTGGTGTTATGAAAGATGACAATGTATTTGCAATGTTCATGTGCTTTCAAACAGGTTTTATAAGCTTTTGAAGCTGTAGGATCATCTTTCAACGTGCCAACAAATATGACAGTAAACAGCTGTTACAGTATCTGCAACTGTGCTGTTAAGTTAAGAGTAGGAACTAGCATGCCAGTCAAAGATAGGAATCAGAACAATCAACATTTTCTTATTATATTCAATCATAGATTTCAACTGTTGTGAGTCAGGGTTGTTTAATAAGAACCGATGTTTAATATTTAATGCCTGAAGTGAGTAAAGGAGCGTCCATAAAAAGATTGCTTTCCTCTTAGAATTTGATTCTGATAAAATTTTATTTCAGTTCATTTTTCTTAATGTTACATTCTTTGTTATCTCTCTCTCTAATCTGTTAATATTAAAAGCATCCTCGTCAAGTGTGATCTTACCAGAAGACTATGTCACAAAACTGTGGCTTCCTACACCTCATGTCAAGTCTTCCATTAAGGCCAGTTACCTGTAAATCTCTACACACAGTCAGTGTTCTTCATTCAAGCTCTCTGTGTTGAAAAGGATGACTATGAGATTCCAAGCACACAGAAAAAAGGAGCATGTTCATTTTCAACATAAAGTTCTTAATTCATTCTAACAATTTTCCCCATGGATAGGTTCTGTTAGGGTGAACTCACATTTCTAAGATATCTCATTGTAAGGAAAGTACCAATTAATCCACAGATGAAAAAAGCTTTGTGATGTTTCATATTGATGTATTTATTGCAGTATTAATAATACTAAAATGTTCTCAAAATAACCTGATTAAATCTGTTTTTAAAGAAATAATCCCCTTAAAACTGTGATGATGATCTGTGCCTACATAGAAACTAAACATTAATCGGGTGCCGAAGTCACGCCCATTCCGGTTAGCCCCATGGGTGCTTAAAATCGAAAAAATTTGAATGGGAGTCAATAGAGTGAAAATAATTATCTTCTGGTCCCAGCCGTTCTCTACCCTGGATTCCAGATATGTTGGTTGTGGATTTAAATGAAAATTTTTCGTGTAGTAAAATCCGAATGAAAAAAACTACAGACGCTTATGTGACATCACACACTGATTCCCCGCTTCTTTTGCCAGATCAAGATCAGGATGTTGTGTGTGTCGTAGAAGGGACTCCACATGTCCTGGTTTGTAATGATTTTCACCTCTGTTGATGCTTTTAACCAATAAATGATGAAGTGGCGGAGTGAAATCGCCACGCCATGGGTAGTTGATGACGCATATTTCCCGCGACCGCGGTAGTTCGCAAAACGGCTTCAAGTAAAACCTGAAATAATCATAGTTCTTTGCGGTATTTTATTTTTTGTTACCATGAAAAATTTTCATTTAAATCTACAACCAACATTTCTGGAATCCAGGGCAGAGAACGATATGGATCAGAAGATAATTATTTTCACTCCATTGACTACCATGAGGCGGAAGTAGATGGGCGTGACTTCGGCACCCCATTGTTAAATAGCCTGAAAAAATACTTGTATTTACATTTTCCACTTGAAATCACCACACAATTAGTCATAAAACACGAGCCTTCCTTTCTTCCTTGAAAGCCAATACCTTTGTGTGTTGGAAAGAGTCCATGCATATTAAATCGCTATGTTAAATATTCTTGGCAGAATTCCATGTAGCGTTCAGGTGAGGTGAAATCCAGAAGTTGCTTTGGGTTTTTTATTAAGACACATGCAATATGAATATAGGTGCACAATGCGAGTAAGTGCTTAATCAGTTTATTATGCAGCCCTAATAAGAAAAGTTATTTGTTACTTGGTTTTCAAAACATACTGTAACCTATAACTCTCCATTTATTTTGAATGTGAAAGACTGAACTTTTACAATACTATATAGCTTTAGCAGAAGCAACACAGGCCTTCAGGCAAAGCAATTAAAGATATTGTTTACTTCAAAAAAGGGAAAAGTAGAATAATGACACCTTTAACCTACTGTCCATTTCAGTTTAACTCCACATCTGCACAAGTGTGTTTTCAAAGGATACTTGAACTCATTATGATGAGTCATAAAAAGAGATTAAAAAAAAGAAAACAAAGAACTAAAATTCAGTATTCAGGCCTGTGGGACATTATTGAACAGATCATTACCGCCCACAACAGCTGCTTAAAAAAACTGTAACGAGTATACATAAAACCTGATGCATCGCCAAAATATTTTATAACCATTTTTTTAAGAATCAATCATGCCAGTTTAGTAAAACTGGACACAGAATATTTAAATGTTATATAATTCCTTACTACATGATATTCTGCATGTAAACCTAAAAAAAACATAAGACTTGGCTGGTCATATTTGTCTGACAACTTTTCATTTGGCCTTCAGGTTTTATCTTACACCTTCCTCTTTATCTTGAGTTTTCCATCCTCTCCGCCTCCTCCTGTCCTCACCTCAACCTTCCCTCCACCAAGGCTTTGACAAGTCTAACTAGTACACAGCTCCCCTGACAACAACATCTGAGGGATCTCTTGGATTCAAGCCCAAGCGACACAATTAACTTAAGTTTTCCATTACATAGGTTTTGTTGCTGTTTTTTTAGGTTACAACTTCAAGCACTTGTTAACAAAATGCCGTAGCGCTTTTCACAGAGGAGGAGAAAAAGTGGTGTTATAGGAAGAGGGGAAGAAAAGTGGGGGGAAAAGTCAGCAAGGGAAGAAAGTGACCTCTGTGTAGGTGATAGTAACGGGCAAACAATCCAGGAAGCTCCTCTCCAGGGTTAAGAGTCAACCTATAATTAGTGTTTGCCTGCTTGTCTCTGACACATCTCCCCAGAGGAACATAGATCCTCTGCTCCTGTTTTCTAATTGACAACAAAAGCGAAATGAGGAGGTGTCATCTGTGTAATTTTAATGTGTGTGCTTTGAAGAAACACAGCGATTCACAAAGACTATTAAAGGTGACACTCAATATGGCGTGACTGTTTAACATATGAGAGACAATCTGTGAAAAAATGGCAGGCTCCAGTGGCTCCTCGTACTCCTCCTGATGTAACACGTCAGACTTTATTTTGCCTGACAGAAAACAGCCTCTCAAAGCCAAGGAGAGGTCTCTAACCAATGCCAGTCTTGTTGCTATGGTGATTCTGCCAGGTGGGTCTATGATAGCAAAGCACAGCAGAGAGGTTGGGGGACAGACCTTCAATTCTGATTTATTCAAACATTCAAACTAAGCCCAATTTCTTCTCAACCTTGTCATGTTCTGCTTTAATAGTCGGTGCAAATATCCCAGATTCCTCCATCTGGAATCTGCAGCCTTGGACTTTAAGTCAGGGATCTCAGAGTTCAGTCCTTCAGGGCCGCTGTCTGCAGGTTGAGATGTTTCCCTGCTTCAATACACCCGACTCAAATTAATGGGTTATTGTGTAGACCTTGGCTGCATATTGTTGGATACATTTAATTTTAATCAGGAATTAGCTAACACTTACAGGACAGGGGTCCCAGAAGAACAGAGATCTCTGATGTCAGTTTAGTCAATTTATTGATGACAAAACATGAACAATAACAAAACAAATTTATATTCTTTGGAACTGAACAAGTAGTTTGTTGTAAATAGTGTAGGCTATAGAGTAGTTATACCAGTTGGGGATGTGCACTAAATGTTTCTCAGACGGTACCATTGACAGCTCTGACCTTCAGCCAGTCAGTCACAAATGGAAAGAAGCAGAGGAGCCAGTGTAATCCCTAGTCAAAAAGTCCTATACGATTCCAATAGAAAATTCTGATTAAAAATTCTATTTGATTTTGGAACCGATCCTATAGGATTTTGTCCTATAGCACCTGATCCTATTGAATTCCTATTAGATTTTACTATTGGATTTTATGATATTACCTTATTGGGTTTTAAAATTTAATCCTATAGGATTTTGAGACCAGATCCCATAGGGATGTATGATTCAATCCTATTGGATTTTAATAGGAAAGACTACTATAAAATTGCACCAGACTGAATATGCTTTTGTTCATTTTCCTTATAAATATCACAAAAAAACTATATTCTTCAAAGAAATTCAATTGAAATTATTCATTTTTTATTTAATCCCTTACAGTAATTCAAACTATTTTAGATTTCTTACCTTCCCCATTGTAATATTTTGAGTACATAGGAGACACTCACATCACATGTGCTATTCTATTTTATTAAATTCAAGAAACTAGAAAATAGATACAATTGACCATGTTGATTCTGGTGGGATGCACCTGAAAGTTTTCCACAAGTTACAATACATGTTCTCAGTAACAATAGTTTATGTTCATTGGAAGTATTTGTTCAAAACTTAATTTGACTGAATCAGCAATGAATAATTCCATTTTTACACTTTCATAATATGATATGATGTATTGCCTTATCAAAATTTAAGCATGTTAACAATCGATTCTGTTCAGTAACTGTATAAAAAAGGGGGAAGGGGGAAAACTCAATGTTGAACTTACAATTAAGTTACGCTGAGGTCCCACTCTTTCTCCTGCAGAGTTTGTCCTCGTCTTCACATTTCTGAGCAATCAGCCTTTTTATCTCTTCTTTTCCCAGCCCAGCTTTGGAAGTCATGTACACTGGCAAAACAGTTGACAGGTATACATATATTCAAACAGTGAAGGTAAAGTAGTTTTATTAGTTGTAAGTTTTTAGACCTAAAGACAGAACCAAGTGTTTTATGTAGCATTTATATAGCGCAAAAAATTTAAAGTGAGAACTCTTGTTAATCTTTAAATCACATAATGTCTATTTGATTGACATCTGTATAAATAATGGCTTCTTGGAATAAATGTTCCAGAATAGCTCTGTTATGTCAGGACTGGACTAGAGTTCCCTTTGCTGTTCCTCCAAGTAGCTTAATCAGTTATGATCTGTTCATCCAGTTGTCCAGTTACCTTGCTTCTCTGCTTAAATGATCTTTTAAAAAAAAAAATTATAATAGATTGATTACATGTTTTAAGTAAATAAATTAAATTGAATATCTATACTTACCAATAATGTCAGAAACTTTGTCAGGGTCCAGCTGTAACTTTGCCTCTTTGTTCTTGAATGCATTTGATGTTTTTCCAGTCACACAGTGATTGGCAAGCACATGTCTTCCAAACACTGCAACACACAGTTCTCTTGTGGCCTTTTTGGGATCCCCCCATTTAATATTTGCAAACTGGTGTGATGTTATGGAAGTACTGGATCCAATTTTTACCTTCACAAAAAACCAAGAAGAAAACAATTACACAAAATGTACTGGTTACCAGAGTCAGTAATTTGTATTTGGGATCATGAGTTATTTACAGAATAAACATGTAATTCATGTTAACAAAAAAGACTGAAAAAGGCTTAAACTTATAAACAGATGCCATACAAACTTTTTGATTTTGTTGTAAACTGTCTTTGGTAATATTTTAAGAGAGCCCTTTAAGAAACCCCTTAAAGGAAACAAAACATAAAATACTAACTACATTTTCCTTATGGGAACTGATGTGGCTTGACAGTGGCAGGACTTCACTGGGCCTTTGCTGTACCTCAGACAAGGACACACCAATACTGGAGTCTGAAAAAATTATTAATTATTTATGTTGACCTATCTTTTTATGAATAGTGATCAGCTAACAAGATACAAGATGATGAATTTACCTTTGTTGGCAAAATCTCTTTGAATGGAGTGGATCTGTGACTGCAAATGGAGAAGTGTTGTTTTAATGTCTCTCAATTCAGACAAGATGAGGTCCATTTGACTATGATCCAACTGACAAAAATGTGAGAGATGGGGAAATTATTTAGTATAAAAAAATCAAAAAGACATTCAATGGTACAAGAAGGATTCAGTGGGGTTGTACTTACAGATGTTTGAGTAGCCGTAGAACAGCTTGCCTCAGGAACTATAGAATGTGGTTCCTAGATGAGGGACAATAATATAAAGGTTTTTTTGGTAGTGAGGTGAGGGGTTGGGTGAGGGGGATGGATCACTTACTCTGTGTCCCTCAGCTGATAGATTCCCAGAAGTCTTGTTGAAACTATCCTACAGAGGAAGAGAACACAAATATCCATGGATATGTATTATTTTATAGTGTTTTTGTGCTGTGCAGCTAGAGACATTACCCTTTGTCTCTCCCTGACCCCACTCAGTATGGATTTTGACATCTTGTTATCCATTTCTCTTTGATGAGTGATTAAATTTCTCCTGTGAAGTGTTACTCATACATGAAATTAATTTTGGAAACACTGACACTTATCTGAGCTGATATAAAATGTATCACACATCATTCTCGTCATCCGAGTCATAGGTTGATGACACGAGGCGTACGCTGGGCCACTTTCTCCTGTGGCCACGTCCAGAACCCAGACTGTCGTGTGGTGGTGTTCTTTTTTCTCCATATTCTCCAACCTTTTAAGAAGGCTTGAACGGCTCCCTAGAGGAAGCAACATCAATAATTATTAAGCCCGAAATGTTGCATTGCTATAGTACCTATTTAACCTTAATGGCCTATTCAAAATATAATTAGTGCATTAAAATATATTCTTTACTGTAACATTACTGCCAACTATATTTCACCTGAGAAACCTAACCGGAGAATGACAATTGTTGGTCAGCTGTGTGGCCAAAAAAGCTGTGCGACCCAAGAAAATTGATATGGTATGGACATAGATATAGAGAGTACTAACCAATATACAGTATCTTAGCTGGACTGGTTTCAGATCCATTAGCTACATCGCATACACTGTTGATCTTACATATTCCCGTTACTATTTTTGTTGTGGGGAGAACGTCCCATGTGGGTGGATCTTCAATCCACTGAACAAGCATAAAAGCCATTCTGCAAACAAGTAAAAAAATACACAAGAAGACATCATATGTAAGCATAGGAAATACAGCATTTATAGTGGTCAGAAAAAATGGGCTAATTCTTCTGCACATTTCTTAGTCACTTGGAATTCATTGCTTTCATTAATTAAATAAATGTGCATGCACGGCGCTGCACATGTATGTCCTGTCACATCTGTTTCTTTCTCCCGGCTACGTACGTAGAGGTAACATAAAAATAAGATTTACATATAGCATCTTACTCCATTTCCTCCTGTCTAATTATGTCATTACGCCTTAATGTTGTACTGTTTAACTGAAACTCTGAGTGCAGTGAAGAAAAGATTCCTGATATTGCCGGTGTTACACCAAAATCTGTGACCCATCAGAAACTGTTACTGCAGGGGGCGATAGTGGGATCTTTTTCTGTATGACCGTCTTGGTAGACGGGATAGAAGAAGAGCATTTACTAAAATTACCGGGAATTTAACTGTAAATACCATAAAATGTAAAACCGCTAAATGTGTATATAGGAACTTCTCCATCTCACCACTTCATTCTGGGCCATTTAAAAAAGTCACCCTTATAAGGCCAGAACTGCCGAGGTCACCATTTCTGATAGCCATCAGAAAGTGTTAC
>JAVQJG010216343.1:0-34578 GCA_036024015.1 Craterocephalus amniculus
CGCTGAAGGACTCGTCTCCTAACTTTCAGCCCAGGTCTCTGTAAATAATGTCTTGATAAATAATGTAATGTTAGTGCACTGTATGAATTATATTTATCATTAAACAGATCTTGTTTTCATCAGTGTTTTCTGATCTCTGATATCTGAATAATGTCACACAGTAGCGGATTTGCCAGCAGAGTGGAATATGAAAATAAATCTGAAAGCAGCTGGTGCTGCAGCGGCATTTAATGATGTGATTATATTAGTAAATATAGGCAGGAGGAACTCCGGGGGAAGCTGAAAACCTGAGGTAGGCTACTCCGAGTGATGTTGCGTGTAATGAGTCCGAGCTGCGGCAAAGTCGCTGCGCTGGTGGTAGGGTGCCAGGGCGCAAAGCGCCGCGCATCTGCTCCTTGGCGCTTGCTCGCCACTTCCGCGTGCGGTTGGTTTTTGGGGGGGGCTACCGCGTGGCTGTTTATTGCCGCGGCAGCCATGTGATGGTGCAACAACAACAGACAGGGGAGGGGGAGGGGAGGCGCTGCTCCGTGCTGTGTGACACAGCGCAGCGCTGCTCTCAGAGAATTTACTTTGATCTATCCGCCTGCGCAGCAGTAAGTGCGTGCAGGAGAGGGGGCTTGAGTATCGATATTTTACATGGGTATCGTTTGATAGCAATATTAGTGTTTGGTATCGATAATATCGATACTAGGATCGATAGGCCCACCTCTAATCCCCATCACTGAGGGAGAGTTGGTTCATTTCTCGATACGCTGGCAGAGATTCAATATACTAACTATACAACGTAGTTCCCCACTGATATGATGCGGTATGACGATGCGATTCATTAATGACTTGACAATGATTAGACTTCTTACAACGCAATTGAGTTCCATGCAATTGATAATGCGATTCAACAATGTAAAGAACTTACTGGCCCACGCTGGTTTGCTACTCATCTCTCTTTCCTTGTGGATGATGAATTGACTGAATTGTTTCTAGAATAGAAGAAAAATCCAAGAAACGCAGGGCTCAACTTTGGTCATTCTTTAACCGTTCTTTTTTGAGAAGAAACTTCAGTTTTACAAACTGCAGCTAAAAGCAGTGTATGGTGTGGAATTGGGACATATCTAAAATAATCTCATAATAATGCGGTGGGGCATCCTGGGAGCTGAAGCCATCCAAGTTTCGAAACATGAGACAAAAATAGGCCAAGCTTTATTCGAGCTGTTAAAACAAGGGGTGCGCAGCAGCAAAAATCCAACATGTGCCCTTATGACTCCTTACATGAAATGAATTTTAATCATTTTTTACTTCCTAACAAGAGCTAGAAAGCCCCGCACACACTTTACAGGGTTTTACTTGTTATTGTCTAAAAATAGCTGTCGACAAAAGGATCTGGCAGCTGGGCTTTAATGTTGTGCGCCAAGAGAGTTGTGGGACCATACAGCAAGCAGCAGCTCAGAGGAGCAAGCACCAGATTACATACTGGGCATGTAGCACTGTTAATGTGAAAGTCAAGCCCCATCTTCTTTATACAATTTGTGACCCATCTGTGAAAGCTAACCGAGCACTTTCAGCCATACTGAGGAACAATTTGAAAATTAAATCAAAAGACAGGAGGCAAACGTAACAAAAGCAGCTGAAAAAGAACAAGTTTACGCTCCTGAATGATTGAATTTAACCTACAATTGGATGCACTGGCTGGTAAAAAATGACAGCAACTTCTTTCATCTCAACATATAATCCTTAATCCTTTAATACACAAGTCATGTTTTCTCCTGTATGAAGTTAGGCTGTGTGACTCAACTGTAGGTTTGAACCAGCTGGATTTAATGAAACAAGCCAGGGTGGCTCACTAATTGACGAGGCAGGCCGGGAGTTTAATGAAAGACAGTTAAAGCCACCTTATAAATAAAACATGAGGCAAAAGCAGACTGAGTCATGAGCAGAGGAGAGTCACACCAAGGTCACTGATCGAGACTGCTGGTTCTGAATCTCCTAGCAAAACACAATCCATCAAGAGCGGAGGAGGGGACAAAACACAGATGCACATCATCATAATGGGCAGAGAAAAACATGAGCGCAAACACACAAAACACCAGCAGCACGGTCCAATCACTGACCAATCAGCCTCCACTCCAGCAGCAACTTCATCACTAGTTACTGCGTATCAATCTTACTCACATTTGCTTGTTCAGTCTGAGGCAATTGTGTCATTTGTCTCTGGCGGTGACATGCAGCGATGACGCTCTATATTCACTCCATCAGTTTGACTTCATTCAGTAAATGTGTCATCGTTGCTGATAGTGCAGGAATCAATTTAGGAATGTTAATAGACTGGGATAATTCAGAAATGTGAGAATACTATGGAATATATATGTGGAGGTCCTGGGGGAGTTTTTTAGTTAAGTGATCTTCATTTTTATCCATATTTTCAGTTATTTGCTGGATATTGATTACATCCCCCCACAAAATTAAACTAAAACTTCAGATTTGAAAAATCTCGTAAATGCAATGTAAGACGAGTCCTTTCAGAATTTTATCTTAATTTCTAAAAGCGGATATCTGCAGAGGAATATGCAGAATCTGTAGACAAGCGGGAATATTTTTGGTACTGGAAGCTTTCCAGTTTCCAGAGTAGTACCGAAAAAGCTTTGCTCACAAGAGTGTAAACAATCTGAATGAGTGAAAGACGCACAGTGCAATTGCAGAAATGCAGTCTTAAAACCATTGGCAATTACATCAGCTTTGAAATACAGTGTATATCCAAATTCAGCTTCTCGCCTGACAAGAGTCTGCTCTTCTCGTTCAATACAAAAGAAGAGCTATAGAAAGCGACATGTACTAGAGGTGAACAATACTTGATACTTTATCAAAATCGTACGATACAGGGGGTGTTCCAAACTGCGAGCACTGTATCGTTTTAATCGAACAATACAAATTTTTTATGAACCTCTGATGATGCATCGGGGCTGAAAGCTCGGTGGATTTGTTCTTAACTTTTCCACAGAGTGCATCCAACATGCTTCACTGAAGCAGGGGTCGTGTTAACAGAATATTTTCTGTCATGAATTGTTTTTCTTACATTGATGATGGAAAAATCTGAAGACCATCATTTTGAGAGATTACCAAATTGGATTCAGAAACTGTACTTAAGTATTAAAACAAATATTTCTAATTAATTGAAAAAAATACAACTTAAAAAAAGCATTAAAATGAATTTTCAGTATCGAAAAAATATTGAACTGTGATACTGAAGTATCGAATCGAACTGTACATTGACACATGTCATAGCCGATTTTTGTGTCACTCTGAGTTCCACCCTGATGCCACACGCATGATATGTCCATGCACACACAGGTGACCACACTACTGTAGTGGACAGAGAGTGCACATCTGAAATCTCATCAATCAGTTAATTCCCCCAGGGGAGTGAAGATGGGAACATTTGCGGTTCAGCGAGGAGCAGCTGGACCAGCTGGAGCATTTCTCCTGCTCTGGCTTTAGTAGAGAACGTCATGTCCATCATGAGACTTCGCACAGCTAATCTAGCAGAATCAACTCTCAGTGTAGTCTTTGCCAACTTGTATCACAGTTTTAAATCTACTGAGAAAGTGTGTTCGAGCTTTTGACTGTTGAAATGTATTACAAAACACTAAATAAATTCACTGAACCTTAGTGAATTTAAACTTCTGCTGTTTTAGTCATGCAGGACCTTTTAGATGAAAAATACATTGCTATTTATATAAAATGAGTTTTATCCTGCTCGGATTGTGAAAGACATTTCTTTATCATGATATATCAAATAATAAAATTGCTAATGTGACATGGGAGAATTTTTTACTTCGAGCAGTATGTCTCCATGCAAATGATTTGCAGAACATGAAGAAAGACTTTAACTTCAACACAATGGACTTCCCACACTTGCACTGAGGTTTTAAAAAAACACCTGCCAAGATAAAAACGGCCTTATAGACTGAACTCAATCTCATTCACAGCTACATTGTTTTATTTTCCTTCTCTGTAAAACATGATGTAAATCATCTTTTTCTTCATAACCTCAGCAGAGACCGTTCGGAGTCTGACTCATTGTACAAGATTCTTTTCAACTTCCATAATAAACTTTGTTAAACTTCACTCATCTAGACTCTTGATGATTATTTTTCTACAATAGCACATCAGCGATCAGGAGCAACAACAAGTAGTGAAGTACTTACTGTGAAATTTGGGTTTCCTGCCTGCACCCTCAGCTCTGCCAGCACCCAGATGCCATTGGTGAGTTTCATGGACTGATACAGCATGTCCTGGCCATCCACTGTACGCTTGGCTATTGTGAAGATGTTGCTACCCTGCAGTTTGCTGGAGGCTGCATCTGTTAACAGAACGAAATAAACATCAGCACATTTCCCACTGTTATTCTGCTCATTTTTTAATTTGCTTCCCTCACTGACTCCTGTCATACTCCGTGGCTGTCTGCAGAAACAGTCATTAAATGTGTCAGAGCATGAAGACATTTCTTTTATACCCTTATCATAGCCTAAAATTTTCACTCCAGACCGCCTGTCCAACAAAGATATAGTCACTAATTCAAAATTAACTTTTATCCTCAGCTTCGGTCTTGCTGAGTCCCAGCAGGATGTGAGAAACTCCCATCTCTGTTCACGGGGTAGAAATCCAATCTGTCAGGGGAAGTCTCCATTAAGCTGTCATTAGGAATTCTTTACCAGCTCAGCTGCTCTAACACTTGTGAGAAACTAAATTATGAAACAAAAAAAAGGGACTGCAGCTGATGAGTTCTCATCTAAAACAATTTGCTCTATTGGCAGGGTCTGATTTTGAGGTTGACATGGCTTGTGACTATTTCCATCTAGGAAAAGGCAGCAGGATACAGCTGTATGGTGATATCTAGCCAGATAAGGCACTCTCTGTTCTCCAATCATCTTACCTGAGCTCAGGTGGCAGTCTTTGATCTGAAATTGGGACTCATTGTCATTAGGAATGTCTTTCCATGTGGCGAGGAAAACTTGTCGCTCTGTGGATAAGCAGATGTGATAACAGGATGAGACAGAGCACAGACTAAAATGTATGCATCAATAGCCGTGACTTATTTTTTCCCCCCACAGTGCGGTGAAAAAAATGTTGAAGTAGTGCATAAGCATTTCATTTCCACTGTAGACACAAGGTTTCCTGCTGTGGCTTAGACTCTGGAGTATTAGCTTGCAGCCCCTGGCAGCAGTCCTGCTGATAACCCCATCAAAAGGCTCCGCAGGAAGAAATGCCAACACATTTTTACAAAATAAACAGCGACCCCAAAACAAAAAGAAACAAAAAAGACTAACTTAGCATTAGTGTGCATCTATGAGGAAATGAACAGCCATAAGGTATATCCGACTTCTAGCAGATGGACTGTGACAGGGATCTACGTCACATATGCGTCACTTTTTCTGAGGGCTCATATTTGCAGGTTGACGTCAGCAGGGCTTCAAAGGGCTTTCAAGTAAAGAGATTAAGTTGAGTAACACTCACCCATCTTTCCATCTTCTACGAACAGCATGCTCATGGGGTACTGACTGCTGAAGTAGAAAACATCAATGTTGTTCTTAACAGCCACCTGCAGGAGCGTTCACATCCAAAAAGGGGACAAGAGAACAACAGAGAGGGGAGAGACGAGAAGCAAGACATGAGTAATTACCCATCAGGTGCCGTTCACAGTCAGACAATGCCGGCTTCCGAGCGCATTATCAACAAAATTACGACTGCTGCTTTTATTTAGCAATTGTTCTGAGTTCAATCCAAATCAAGTAAGATTTTATTCACAAAGCTCCTCTCATTCAAAAATGGCACCAAGTGCTACCATCCAAAAGATTTAACTAGAAATCTGCTTAACTCTTTGAGTAAACCTGAACCTCTGAAAACTGATTCCTTTTTTTTATTTTTTATATCACTTTCTGCTTTATCAACAGGACCATTCAGGTTGTCAAAGACTCCCCAGATTTAAGCAAAATACTGTTTAAATGACTTCTTGTGACATCCGATGTTAGGATTGTTTGGCTTTTGGCTCCATTATTAAGTACCATCAAACATTTTCAGTGAATTGAGGCTAGGCGACTGAAACTGTGACAGACAATTACTTGTCATATTAAACAAATCAGATCCAGACAGTTTTTTTTCCCACCACAACATTGGCCACCTATCATCTTACAAGGGCAGAAAACCAATCAACATAAAACCAAAGGAGAAAAGAGAATCTGAATGAGCATCAGCTATTAAAAACCCATTACACTGGACATTCACCGTGGAGGAAGGAGAAAAGTCTGACCTGTGAAGTTTGTGGGCCGGTTATGCTGCGGCAGTACTGAAACCAGAGCGTGACTCTATAGAAGGAACACTTCACCTTCTGACAAAGTCTCGCTGTTTCATAGCGGAAGTTATATATTGTTGTCTAATTCACCTGTTTTGTTTTGGCAAACTGTGATCCATAAGAAGACAGCAAGCTGGTTTTTCCTCATGAGAGACAATTCAAACACTCTGTCCTACGATTCGACTAAAAGACAGCTTTCTGTAAACATAACCTTTGTTGATTGGGTTCTCCATTTAGTAAATTCTGTATCTGAGATAATATGATTTCTCTACCTTAACAAAGTTCAGCAAAGCATTGATCACTTGCTTACTCTGTGCTAACTCTCCGTCTTTCTGATCGTGCTCAGAATACAATACAAAGCTAAAAACTTGAGGCAAAGCCAACCATTTAATAGGTAGCAACTTGAAGAATATTGACTTTCTTGAAAAAAAAAAAAAAAACATTGTTAAGTGGATATAATCCACCTGCCCTGTGGTTTATCTTAATTCTACTTCAGTGGATGAGAGAGTAAAAAAATCTAACCTTATACACAAAGAAACTTCAGTGCAGAGTTTTTCAGTTGCTACTCGCTTTTCATTATACAGGAGACAAAAACAAACAAAAACTTACGAACTAAATATATCAAAATTTATTTAACCTGAAACCAGCTTTTAAAAGGTGCTCCAAAATGAAATATAAAGACTAAAAACATGGGGAGTTATAAAAATAGTTGACATTGTTAAAAAGATAAATGGAAGAAAGATTGAAGTGAGAAGACAAAACCACATCACTCAAAGTCTGTAATAAAGATAAATAAATGAAATAAATAACCAAATGCTAATTTTTTAGCTTCAGCCTCTCAAACATACTTGGGGCCCTGGAGGCTCATGAATAAAACTGTGAAACATATAAGCAAATGTTGTGTGAAGGGAGCACCTGTAGCAACAAGCAGCAACAATAATAGCCATCAGTCTGCACAATAAAGCAGCGCTGTAAGGGGAGAACAGCGACTTCGGATAGAAGATAGCAGAAGAATGACTCATGTATAATTAATTAGGGCATTTTATTCCTGGGCGCAATGCAGGAATACTTCACTCTGAACGTAAATTGGAGCTCTAATAGAGTAGCACAGGTCTTACATTTTCTACATTCACAAATATGACGGGGATCTGCCTGGCTCAGACTGATGTAAATATTAATAGAGAGTTTGTTTGCAGCTTCATCCCTACAATTTATTGTGACCACAGAACTACACTATATGAATGCTATGAAAAATAAACATGTATACTTATTTAAATTTGAGGCAGTCACAAGAGGCCTATAACCAGCTGTACTAGTAGTCCTTAAAAGACATACAAAAAAACAAAGCAGTATATAAAATAGGAGGGAAACTGCACGTGCTTTAGGGAAAAGATGCTGTCAGATGCTCATCAACTGCACATACATGGAAGACGTGCACGAAGAACAAAACTTATGGTTTATCTACCCAACATAGGACAACTTGCAATTCTTATTTTATCGGATTATTTTTAAACATACACTCCCCCAGCCACATTATTAGGATCACCTGTTAACTTGTATGCTAATACAAATAGCTAATCAGACAATTACACGGCAGAAACTTGCTGAATTCAGGCATGTTGACATTGTCTGATGACAACATTTGAACCTGAAGTTCAAATGTTGTGGAGGATATTTTCTTGGCACACCAAGGGTCTCTTGATACCCTCAGAAACACCAAAGCTTATCCGGATATTGCTCTTAAGGGTCAACTGATAACTCTAACCAAATATTTGCCATACCAGCATTTTTCAATATTTTGGACGGCTGATATGATAAATCCACCTAAAACAGAGTTATTTTGACTCTGGTGCAGCCAACTGTATTTCCTCTGGCTTGCTCTTACTTCTCTGTGGCTGGAGCATCGTCCCTCCCACAGGAGAGTTACACTGTGCATAACGGCCAGTTAGCAGAACCTGTCCTGCACCATGTGTATGTTTGTGTGAGAAAATGCCATGGGGACAGACAGGAACTGAGGAGCTGCTCTGAGAAGGCAAACGCAGGGGTTCATTTTTGTGTCTTCTTAGAAGGCAAAATGGGCTTAGTTTGCTGGACCTTTCTAACGGTTCAGACATTTTCTGAAACTAAATCAAATCAACCAAAAGCCCTCTATTCAGTTTGAAAATACAGCAGAAAAGCTGATAATGAAAATTGCAATTTTTCGCACCTGTTCTAGCAAAGCATTTACAAAGAATAAAATCATTGCATTTTCGCCTACTATTCAATCCCATGGAGGGAGGTCATGAATACCTAAGATGCCTAGAATATTTGGTATACATGTAAATTATATAAATGGAAAAAAATGCACTTCAGGCAGTATGTATATTTAAACAACAAGGTCATGTCAACATTGTCTGACAATTTTTATTTGCACTTTAACACATTTATTGTCGATTTCAAATGAAGACGGGTCATGGGCTAGCAGACAAACATCATCTTTTATGAACACCTTGTGAACTGTGATGCACACGTTTGCCTGTAAGAATAGGTTGTGGTGGTAATTCTTTACACAGCTCTAAAGTATGTACTGTTCAATATCACTGAAGCCTTAGGTTTTACATTTGACTGTCAGATTATCACAGTAAAATAGGCAAGATGCTGGTAATTATCTATGACCTTGCCAAGTAAGGTTTGCCAAGTTGTGGTTGGAAAAAAAACTTCAATCTGTGTGTGTCTTTACTTTGTGTGTTATTGCTGTTCTTACTTGTACTAGCTGCCTTAGCATCCTATAATTCACCATGACGTCTCAGCAGATGAGGTCTGTTGTGATACAGCTGGTACCAAGTGATGTGCTAGAGATTTTCATCCAATTTTCACTTATTTCCAGATATTACATTTAATGTTGCATTGCTGACAGTATGATCATTGGCTGTTGGATATTTAATATTACTCTTGCAAATATAAACCATTTCATTATCAGATTTTTGTGAGACAACTGGTGAACAGGCGCGTCCGCTGGTACACGGCTTACATGGTTTGCAAAATCCTTTCACTCTGCACACCGCCAGTATAGTAATGGTATTGACCCACACTGGTATTTTCTTCCTCATGCTGATACAGAAATCATATTATGACTGTGCAGGATTGCGCAAATTTGTTTTCAACTGGATTATAATGGTAGAAATGGCCCATTGACTAGTTTACAATACAGGTAATTCCATTTATGGGGTCTGTATACCAATGTGATTACATCTTTAATGTTAAAATTGGGTTCCAACTAGGGTTGCACGATTCTGGTAAAACTGATTCACGATTTATTTTGCTCAGAATTAAGATCACGATTCTCTGGCATGATTTTATTTTATTCTATTTCTCAGAAAACGTTTCCTCCATTTCCAGCTACGATAACATTTTTGCAGACTTGCAGCATATTCAACTCTGGAATCTTTCATTGCAACTCCACAGGGAAAAATACAAAAAATTACAAAAAACAAAATTCACTAGGTACATCTGCAACTATTATTAGCTTTTTAAAATACTACTACTAACTCCTCTTCAACTTACTATTATTATTACCATTACATTGAGGATGATGGTCTTATGATGGTCTATGTTTTGACTGTTGTCCATTGTGATGCGGGTCAGTTTATCTTCGTAAGAATCCAAGATGAGATGGGAAACTTTAATCCCTGTGCTCACCTCTATAGTAATAAAGGGGGCGCCTGTCTGTAAGCATTATAATATAATTTATAGTGACATTAGATACTATAACCTGACCTATCAAGCTCAAATACAACACCATAGTCTAACTGGACCAAAATTAGATGCCGCTGGAAAATCAGCAGTTCCTCACACTTGAGCCTCGACCACAGCGTGCTGCTTATTGAACATGTCAGGGAATGTTTATAAATTAATAGCTGGGAGGGGAAATGGATTACCGTTTGTCGAGTTTCTCTTTTCCTAAAATCCCTCAGGTTTCACGGAGTCTTTTTTTTTTCCAACGGCTTCATCATACTGTACTTTGTGCTGATGCTTAATGTTATAGGGTATTTGTGGTGTTGCCTTGTGGGGCTTCCCTTTACAATGCAACTAGCATTGTTTAGCATCGTATGGCTTGAATCCATAATACTACCACACCGTCTAATGCGCACCATTTTAGGTTACGAGTTTGATTCGGGTGGGTGGGCGACTCTCGCCATGACCGCTTGGGTTTTTAATCTCTATCCATTAAAGCGCAGACTGTACTCCGCAAACTCTTGCTGACTTTTTCCAAACACTCAACAGGCGGACGTCCTCCACTGAATAGCTTGAGGGAGGAGGCAGCGGCAGTGCTGCGTTTGTGGATGCTTGTAAAAATCCAGGAGGAAATTTTGGAGCGTGCGTTTGTAATGCAGCTTGTCATATAAAATGCTTCAGAATCGACGTGTAGAACTGAGCTCACATGTATGTGAGAATCAAGATCACGATTTTTTTAACGATCAATCGTACAGGCCCAGTACCAGCTACTTAACCTTTACACCCTTAATGACACCGGTACCACACAGAAAGCTGTTCACAGTGTCACTGAGAAACTTAACTGTACAAAGATTAATTAATCTGTCTGGTGCAGTTCAGTAGCTCACACTAATTAAGTCCAGAAACACAGTACTAGAATATCCTATTACACTAAACAATCCTATTACCCTATAAAATCCTTGTAGTTGACAGAGCATCCTGTTTAAATCCATATTTATAGAGCCTCATATTTTCATCTTAGCTTTAACTGCTATGTCCTTGCAGAAGGGCTGATTGCAAAGTTCTTAGCTGCAGTTGCAGTAAATGTAAACATCAATTATCTGTTCCCACACATCAGTAGTTAAAAGATCACCAATATCATAGGACAGCATCTATGATGATGCAGGATAGGTGGGGGCAAACCATTCACACTAAATAATATGTGGGGAAACTGTCAAACAAGACAGCAGGTCACATCAAAGCACAGCCCACAGGTAGCACAAAGGTCAGCAAAGCTGCTGAGGCCACAAGAAACAAAGAAGTCATGTGTTGCAATACCACTAATGACCACCCCCACCTCCCCCTTCACAATCTTATCTTCTCTCCAGCTGCACATAGCAGTCATCTACCATTATGTCCAGTTTAAAAGAACCATCCTGATCAAAACCAAGCCAGGATCCTACAGTTTTTAATTTACAAAGGGTAGGTCCTATTTCAACCAAAGTATGGGAATCAAACAGTGGAGAACAGCATGAGCAGAGTCATGTTTCCTTGGCACACATAACACTGTACCTCTGATTTGTACAGATATCTGATAACGATCTTGTTGATTTGCTTTAAAAGTTCAGTCCAGGATTTTAATTAGTGGAAAATTAACTCTGGAACATTTAAAGAAACAATTTCCAACCAAAACAAGAACTAGCCCGGGCAGACAGATGCATGGGGAAATAATAGGGATGCACCGAAAAGAAAATCTGCATCTGAAGCCAAATAACATCAAAAAAGCTTGGCCGAATACCGAATATTAAATATGGGTGAGTTTTTCCACTATTTTTTTTAAATATTGCATAAATAGCATAGAAGAAATTTGTAGACAATTTTCAATCAAAGTAAGTATTTACTGAGTATAATCTGGCATTTTTAAATATTCCATACCATATCGATTGCCACATTGCATAACACCCACTATTCGGCTTTGCTTTTAACTCACTCAACAGAAGGTGGAATGTAGCTTTTTTTGCACTATTTGGCATTCAGTGGCCGAATACTCGGTGCACCCCTAGAAAATAATATCGTCAAGGTGTTACCTGCAGGTTGTTGAGCGGATCCATCTTCATAACAGGTCCAACAGTATTCAGGGGAAGGGCCACTTCAATGCTCTGGTTTGGGCTTAGAGGGGTCAGAACCTGGAGGGGACCAGCTGGAACAAGACCAAAGCTAAAAAAGAGAGAGAGAAAGAAAAAGTGTCACAAAATGTGTTTCTATACAGAAACCTGAACATCCCTTGCACAGAAGTTTCTCCCACCTGTTCCTGTTAAACTGGATGGCAAAATCCGTCATGACACTCATTGCTTTATTAGTGAGAGTCATCTCCATTTGGATCACCCCAGAGCGCCGGGCAAATGTCCCTGATATTTCAAGCCCCTTGGCCTTCATGGCTGGCAGCCAAACCTGAACAGAGCAGTTATTCATCAAATGGATCCCTGGTTTTCCACACCTTTTTAAGAGCATATCCAAATTTTCTCAGTTTTTTCTTTGTTTTACTCACAGTTTTGGGAGGAGTGTAGGCTCCCATAGGCATCCCAACCCCACCTCCAAGATCAAACAAATCATCCAGACCACCACTGACAGGGGCACTGAACGGGGCAGGTGCTGCAGCTGGAGCAGAACCAAAACCAGCCCCCATCTGCAGGTTCACAAAACAACATTAAGCACAGTTTTATCCTGTATGAAGACGACCAATAAATCTCAGAAAGAGTCACTTACAGCAGGACTTCCTACCAGGTCTCCACCAAGCTGAGCATGTGGAAGAAGCACAAAAAGCAACATTACAAGTCAATTATTGTTTTTGCAACACTAATTAAGACTAAAGGTTGTGAGGAGGATGAATGGAGGTGTGCAGGGAAATGTCTCTGATCAATGATGGCTAAAGGGTTTAAACTACTAACAACTAACTCTAAGAGGGTGACGCTAGTATACGTGAGCTCTCTTCCTGCCCTTTAGCATTTCAAGTCGAGGGTCTATTGAAAGCTGACAGATTTTATTCAATTGCTGCTAAATAAACAACTCTAATGTGGTGGTGAGAAAGTTGAGGATAAAGTGATCAGAACAGCCAGCATGGCTACAAAGCTGTGCTAATAAGTACAGAGCAACATTCTGACACAAAACAGAAGTGTGATTTTCTAAATACTGAGTGATTACTGAAACCAAATAGTGGAAGACAAAGTGCAAACAGGCACCAGTTACTGCTGGGGTTGACTATGCATGACACAGTGGTACAATAGGAGACAGGAGGGGTTGGGTTCTAGGCTGGGGCTGGCCTTTGCTGGTCCAGCTTGGTCCCTTGGACCAACCTCAGTGGGGCTGTAATCGGGGGGCGATGGGGACTGATGTTGGATCTGAGGTGACTGAGAAGTGTCCGTCCGCAGGGGAACGGGCGGCTGATTGAAAGATGAAAAACATTGCAGAGCCCACGTATAAGATAAGAGATGGACTCAAGGATTTCGCTTCATGCTTACTGGACATATCAAGACAATAAAAGATGATAAATGATGAATGGAAATGTCAAGTCTGATGAAAATACAAATTAAAACAGTGATTAAAGAGCCCACATTACACTCGCTTTTTTCTGGAGCAGTTTTAGAGGTACAGAACTTTTCAGGTGTGGCTTGGAAAACTAAACATTTCTGACTGGTTGTTTGCTTCCAGCAACTTCTTTTCCTGCTTTCTAACCAAGTCATTTCAGTGGTCCCTTAACTGAAATAAGGAGAAGATTTAACTTTGGTCAAACCGAGCCCGAAGTGGTAAGATGCTCAAGGCTCAAAGGTCATGCACATCCAACGGTAGTTTTTGAACTTGGCTTTCACACACCGAGCTTTCCAAGACTCTGTTCATAATAATACACCTTGCATGTGGTGAAAAGCCTTTTTTTTTTCAATTTCTGATTTAGAAATAAACATTTTTCATATCGATAGATTATTCTTGGCAGTTTCATATAACTCATGAGCCTGTCCCTTTCTTGGTTTGTTAGCTTTGGTGAAGACTTTAGACCCCAACTCCCTCACCCATCAAGTCTTTGGCAACATTCACACTGCAGATCTAAACGCTTCATTCTGAATTTTTGCAGAGATTGGGGTTTTGTTTTTGTTTTTTTATGCATAATTGTTCATATTAAAATTTAATGCAACGACCATGAGTCTCCAATGTGAACTGAACAATGGCCCTGAAGTGACTGTGACCAAAATGCAGCAAGACAACGTGACATCATGTCCAGCACGCTGTGTTTATGGAGGTAATATGCATGCTACAACATGTGTGTATCAGTTTAGAAGCTTTTGTGCAATCAGAGCCACCAGAATGATATATAATAACAGGTCCATTGTTTATGTTTGATCTTGCCACATCGTCATTGGTCTGAGGCAGAATTATGACTTCTGCCTCACTTTAAATATGTAAAAATCAGATGAAATGCTATAAGCATTCATGCTGAGGCTGCTTTGAAAATTATCAGATACAAATCCAATTTATTATCATGCGTGAAAGTTTACTGAAAAAAAGTAAGATCTGTGTCAGACTGCATTAAAAAGATCAGAAAAGGCTCACACATGGGCAAAAATAGTTGGAATTGGGCCACTTTTTCTTGGAGTGTGAATGTAGCCTTTGTGAATTCCATGATATTGGTCAACAATTATATTGTACATTATTTCTTTTGTACTTGTGTCATACAAAGGTTCAGATCAAGAAACAAATCTTGTTGAATTTTTTAAAACCTACCCATCTTTATTAGAAATCAGAGTAAATAATTATCCCAAAAACAACATTTTGAAATTTTACAAGAGCACTATGTGGGCTCCTTAAGATACATTTTTCATAATGGTCTAATATGGACTCTAATTGCTCCCCCTCCCTCCATGTAGTTACCGGCTCAGACTCATCCCCCATCTGCAAGTGCAGCAATGAACAGAAAAAGAAGAACATAAACAGTCAAGGGAAAAAAAGCGTACACAAGCAAACTGTGAAGATACGTTACCATCACTGGTTCCTTTAAAGACAGCAGCTGAAATGAACCCTACAGCCCCACTCAGAAAGAGGCGTGTAAAAACACATACCAGGCTGTCGAGTCCTCCTCCAAGGAGATCCATGGCACCCATCTGCATGCCAGAAGTAGGGGCTGGTACCGGAGGTCCAGTAGTAGTCGGAGGCGTCAGATCCAAATTGAGAAGATCACCCAGGAGATCTCCCTGGGACGGAATGACCGCAGGGGGTGCATCGGAAACTCCGGCAGCAGAACCAGTGTCTGGGCTGTCAACACTCTCCCCACTGGAAAGGATAAAAGGAAACAAAAGTTAAAGTGGACCTGATATTATTTCCATTTACTTCCATGTACCATAACTACAAATAGGTTAGAATTTTTAAGGAATAAGGGAAGTGCCCTTCAGAAAATATGAAGATTTGGAGGAAGTGTATTCTGCCTGGTCAAATTACTGGAGGCTTTCTCAGGTGGTTCTTAACAAAGCTCCTTGACAAAAGAACAGTTGACAAATAGCATTTTTGACTTTGACAACATGTCAAATCCAGCCATATGTGTCTTAGCCAAAACTGGATCCAGATGACAAAAACATTTGTTTCTTCTACACCACACTGTAATGCCTTTAATTCTTTATATAAAGCACTTTGAATTGTCTTGTATAAAATGTGCTATACAAATAAATTTACCTTGCCTTGCCTATACTCTGGTGTTAGTTGGTGCATACATAGAAAGCGTGGAAAAAAAAAAAAAAACGCTACAAACATTTCAGAGTGTAATGGGGCTTATACACTTTTCCATCGTTACCTGAGCCCAAGTTACAAAAGGTTTCTCATTGCAAACGATGAGTAACATCAGAGCTGGCAAATACAAACTAGAGTTGCATGTGTGCATAACTTTATGTTTGTGAGTAGATGTAGAAGCAACAAATAAAACAGTTTACCTTTGATTATATGTGATGAAAAAGTACAGTTAGCCCATTTAGATGCTTTGTAACTAATTCCACCATTCTTATCCTAAGGCTAATAAGATGTTGGGGGCTTTTCTTTGCACAGACTATATGCGTGGGGCGCTCTGCATGGAAAATTCAGCCTATAAGGATATCTGAAAACTATGACATTGAAAAAAAGATATCTTAAAAAAATATTAAAAAGGTAAGTTAAGCAGAATTCTGACTCTAAATCAGATGATTCGGGCTCCTTCTGCATAGAAATATTCAATACTTTGATAACCTTTTTGCTTGAGCTCTGTGTGATGTTTACATTCAGTCTCAAAATACCATGTGCATGAGCAAGCTTGTGCACATAAAATTGAGGTTGGGTGTAGAATTTCAGACTGAACGTGTACCTGTGCAAGTATGGAAACAACCTGTGTCATGAGCCTTTGTTTTTAGTTGGCTTGTTGGCTTAACAACAGAAGAGCAGAAGAATAACAGCACGCAGCATTAGTAGTCAGCTCAAATGCTCACTTTTAAAGTTTGCAAAAATCGCATGCGTGAGCAAAACCCTGGAGCTCTGAGCTCCACCAACAGCTGCTTTATAAACAAGATTAATACTCCAACAAATATCATTTACTTCTGGTAACTTGCAGTGTTGCCAACATAGTGATTCTGTTGCTATACTGAGTGACTGAGTTTACAGCAAATACTCAGACCACTCCAGTGATTTTTTTTAAAGCCACTAAAGACACACCTAGCAACCTGTTTCCTTTCAGCTGCAGAATTACTACATTTAAATCTTTTTATTCACGTTTTGAAAAGCATGTCATCACCTCATTACTGATTATAAAAACATTAAAAAATAAATCTAAAGCTGAAGGAAACTGAATGAATTATTTCAAACTTTAAAATTGTTCATAGTATTGCAATGCTTCTGGCAAACTACTCAGGATTTATATTCTATTCTATTTCATGATAAGTAAAAAAGACTGGATTAAACATGGTTTAAACAAGTGGTTGTCTATTTGGGCTTAAATTTTGTAGAAGGCAGTTTCTCTTTAGTGAAATGATATGCCAGGTTTATCTTTATTAGCCATAAACATCTAGGTTTTGTTTTTTGAACTACACTACGGGAGGAGGACTAATCCCTGTCACGTCAGGTGATGTCACACCAACAGGGAGTTGTAGCCGAATGAAATGCATCCAACTCTCATCCAGCTTGTCTTGATCATTTGGCTCACGCACTGACAAACTCTTAAATAAATGGGGAAAACAATAAACAATCAAATATGAGCAAATTCCATGATATTCTGTGCTTTACAATTGATTCCAGTTTTTGAAATTCTTGTCTGCATCGTTCTTCACCGTACTGGATGTCTAATATACACCAATTACAATTTCAAAACAACACCACAACATGGTGTACAACTGTGGATCAGGTCCAATCAGAATGGAAGACGCATCCCTTCTGTGCTTATATCTGGCTTTGGATCAGGGTGTCATTTGTCAGGTAAGAAGGGGAATGAACACTGAACATGAAGACAGACATTCAGGTAGATAAAACTCCTACACCTAGATCTGCAAAATGTTGAGTGCACAGTATTGAAACATAACAACAACAACAATAATGATAATAATAACGATAATAGTAAACTGTGCATAACTCACGATCCAGCACTGCCTGGAAGTCTCTTGTGCTGAACACCTCGGCTTCCTTCAACAAAGGCACTGGGAGGCTTGTGGTAGACAGAGGCCAGAGTGCCAATGTGACAGATAAGCTCCTCCAGCAGCGTCGGCTCAATCAGATCGGTCTCCTCAGAGATCAGGGGCTTCTCAGCCAGAACCACTTCCTTGGCAGCCACCGGGTCTGTGGAGAGCAGACGCCAGTAGATGTAGCCACGGTCCCTGAGGTCTGGGTTATCAGAATCCTACAGAAAGACATGGAAGAATGAGAATTATTTTTCATTGAGTAAATATAATAAATACATAACATTGAGACTTTTTCCTATTGCTTCTGATATGCGACACTGAGCAACGATTCAAAGTTAGCAAAACCTGAGCAAGCACCGGGGTGGTACTAGGATTTGAATAATATATGCAGCTACCTGCAGCTACCTGCAGATTTTTGTTAGAAAAAAGAAGGAAGTGAATGCATAATTTCTAGCGCTAAGGATGGATTATTTGTACAGGGAAGCTTAGATCCAGAGTAGTCTGACAATATGAGAATTTAAATAACTTTGAATTTGCCTTTGAAGGGAATAACAAAACAAAACTTGAAGCCACATCTGTTGAGGATAAATTACACAATCTAAAAAGGGAAAACGAAAGTAGATGACAGGGAGAATTGTCTTATATGTAGACAGATTATGACAAAAAAAGAAAAACATCACAGTTCATTGTTTTGCCTCACTTGTGTTGCCAAGCTTAGGACCTGCTGCACCAGTTCCTGTGTCTCTGTAGGTTTTTTCAGGAACAACTTGACTATTGCAGTCAGTAGTTGCAGCTGCACCTAAAGATCACAGTTAACATGCACAGAAAGTTAAAAGTATTCATATGCCGTTTTTAAATGAATTCAGTATAACTTTTCTAAAACTGTTATACAGTGGCAAAATATGACAATCTTTTAATAAAACTTGGTACAAAAAAAACACAATAAATAAGTGATCAATAAATACGGATATTTTTCATAGACTAAACTTCAAGAACAATGTGTCTCTTTCTACCCACAACTTTAATGTTCTGTACCCCCTCCGATTGTATCTTTGATGAATACCTACACTTGGCCTCTCTCAATGAGTTGTAGCAGGCCATAAAAAGAACAGCTTTTCAATAAAAAGCAAGATAAAACAAGCGTTTTGTATTTCTTTTTACATTGAAATTTCTATGCATTAAACCATCTAATAAAGTACTAAGAAACAGTTTATTACCATGATTCCTCTTTTTTTTCTTCTTTAAATGAGCATAGTACTACATTGGTGAAACACAAGCGGTTCTTTTGTTGTACTGCTCTGTGTCCCCTTCTTTATCTGTGCTTTACAGCAGCTAACCAGCTGCTTTAATTAATTCTAATTACAAAATGTACCTCCTGCTGACACCAAAGACTTTACACCATTAGTGGGACTACCATTTAAATCTTGACTTATTAAAAATAGAACAAGCGTCCGGACCCTCCTAAACACACCTGAGTGCTTTCATCATGGAAACCCTCCAAAAAGCTCTCCAGCAGCTCGTCAGCGTTGTCGATGCGCTCAGCATATTCTCCCACAATCCAAATCATGGCTGCACGCGCCTCTGGCTCATCCAGGGAGTCAAGGTTCTCACACAGTGTGGCAATCACACTCTCGTACCTCGAAAAAGTCACACAAAACAACATTATATGCATGCAAATGCTACACTTTAATAGGAGAAACAAAAAAAATATAAATCTCAAAATGCTTATTACTACAATTGTGAAGATCATTTTAGCAACAAAAAAGTAATATAAAGTACTAAGAAATTAAAGCTGAGGAAAAAAAACACCACATTTGACTTTTGAGAAGGTAGTAAATCACTTCTTACTATCTCATATTGTCCAGATTATGTAGAACAACATTAACATTTCGACTTATCTTTTCTGGCAGCCAGACGAGGGCAAAATTATCATTTACTCTACTTGTAACAATGGTTTTGTCTTTGGGCCCTTTTCTCTAGATGTTCAACCATGGCCTGCCCCCTAGAGAAGGTAAGGGACTCTGAATTTGCATAAAATACATAATTTCAATCATTACTGAGGCAGAAATGTGTTATTAATAAATAGTACCAAAGTTGAACTGGACATTGACTCATTCAGCTCAAGGCACAAGCCCAGCTGGAGGTTTGGAAAGATGCTCCCTTTGAAGCTCACGACTCCAGGATGATGGTGCACTGCTGTGTGGGAGACGTTTGTCTGGCACATAAATCCAGTCCACAGGATAAGTGATGCTCCAGCCAAGTCACCTTGACCTTTGACCAGTTGCAGTCACAGCAGGATGTCAACTACACTACAAACGAATGTTCATGTTGGGAGATCTCTTTTGTATTCTAACAGCAGCCTCACAGTAAAATCAGCCTCAACAAGTACTGAGTTTTTAACTAAACCTACTGTACTTTAAAGATTCTGCCTTTTTCAGCTTTTTAGTCGGACTTTAAATAATGTATCAAGTATTCACTAAATGTGTAGACGACCACACTCACGTGTAGGAGGAAACCTACTTGTTGGGGTATTTGCGGAAGATGTCCTTGATCACCACAATGGCCTCCTGCACCACGTAATTGACCTTGGTCTGGATAAGATCAAGCAGGGTGCTGACACACCGCTCTGCTGATTGCTAAGAATTGGAGAGGGAGGGAAAAAAAGTAATGTATACGTTTACACAACACACAGTACCAGAAAAATGAATGAAAAAAATTACAGACATTTAATTCAGGATGACTTTTTTTAAATACATGTTGCTGAAAACAGGTTAAAAACTGAAAGTTATGTTTGATTGAGTTGCAGAGTTCCTCTGTAAAAACAGCTGTTCATTGATATTCTGTTCAGGATCTTCATTAGGCTTCTCTAAAAATCAAGGCTTCATAACCCAACAGGGTAGGTATTCAAGGGGGGTAAATTCATTTGTCTCACAGACTGCAATGATCCAAACAGGCATACAAGCCTACTGTGGGCCAACCATGCCACCTAGCTGTATATCTGGCTAACTGTTCGTTCTTCATTACATCTTTAGTTGTGAGAATATGCAGGACTTTGGCCCCTTGATTAAAATTAACAAGGAACTATAAGAAGAAAAACGACAGAATTAATTTAGTGAACAACAGAAATGAGGCACCACAGATGTTGGGGGAGCCAAAGAAAGCTCAAGCATCATTTGTTTGCTAGACTGCAGTGCCAAATTAAGATCCCTGTACTGCAGTTGTTATTTAGCCATATGTGCACATATTCACTGGAGTTACTACACACCGGATTAGTTTTGTTAGCAGTCAGCACCACATGGCAGAGGTCAGAGTGCTGCATACCTACTGAGAGTACCAAAGTTGCACAGTCTGTGGATAATCGGTGGGTTGATTTCACGCAGAGCCACGGGGACAGAAAGCTCAGGGTAGTTTTACAAACTTTTTCATTAAACAGCTGAATTTAATAGATATACAGATCCAAAAGCTGCTGTTCACACTGTGCTGATATTTCAGCAGAACGCCTCTGCTCTAGCAGGAACGTGGCCGAAATACTTAATATCCGCAGTGTGCATTAGTGCTTTCACATCTAAGCAGTTTACTCCAGTTGTTAGGAGCGTTAACATGCTTCCCTTCCACTGATCTGAGATTAGTTCATCAGTTCCTTCGGCAAAAGTAGCGATCCTCTCTCTTTTTTTTTGAGACCTGACTCTGTTTACTTAGTAATTGTTTTAATCATTTACGTTTTGTTGACTTTAACTTTGTTCCACTGAATACAAGTCAAAAACATCATGCACAACAGCAAACTATTACTCAATTGAAATGATAACGCCAATAAAGTGGAAACTTTCGTTTATGGGGACAAAGCCTCTTTGTATATGGCTAGCTCTTTTTGGTGGCCCTGTATCATTTGCTGAGTTGTGATTTAGAATAAAAAACAAACTTGTTGAACTACACTGATGACTGCAATTGACCATAATCACCCACCTCCACTTTGATGGCACAGCGGCCAATGGCCCTGACTGCTTTACGCACAAAGTCCACATCAACCTCAGTGGCATACTCCTTTAACTCAGCAAGCACCTACAGTGAGACAGACAGCCGTGTTACTGACAATTTTCATCTTACAGGAGAATTCTATCATCATTGATGCGTTACCTGGGCAATGTTAGCTTGAGATGCAAGCCGAATCATGATATCCAGTTTCTCCAGCTTGACATAGATTGGGTCGTTGTATTTCACAAAGAAAACCTTCATTTCATGTTTCATGATCTCTGGGCTAAAAAAAAAAAAGAAAAAACATGCTTGAAAACAATGAAAAACAGGACAACAGAAAAATGGCACAGTACAATATTATTAATTTCTTTTTATACAAACATATAAAGAGTGTCAAAGAAAGCCTCCCAGACTTACCGTCTCTGGACGATAAGGTTGATGTTTCTAAGAGCCACATACTGCAACTCGGGCTCAGCAGAGAGGAGAGTGACCAGTGGAGGCGCAAGTTTCTTCAACAGGGTGCCATAGTAGTCCAAGTCTTTGGGCAGCATCTCCATGAATTTCATTAAAACTTTTACCGCTGACAGCACCACTGCAGAGTTGGCATGGGAAAGCCGAGGAGTGACACGCTCGCAGATGCTGGCAGGCGTTGAGAACATTGGGTGAGAAAGAGACAAGGGAACATAAGCCAAATGACATGCAGGAGGAGAAGTTACAGTGGTGTTCTGCCTTACCTTTGAGACTCGCGGTCATCTCGAGGTGTGTAATTGGCCAGACAGTCAAGGATAAATATCTGTCCCCACTCTGTGCATTCATTAAGAGCTGTCAACAACTTGTTTATAGTCTGAGGATTCAGGTCCAGCAGATTGCTGTTGGGATGGGACTCTGCAATCTCAGACAGCGCTGCGACTGCATTTGCAACAACCTAAGTTTGGAGACAAGAGTTTAAACAGACTTATAAAAAACTCTGGAAACACCCATTTTAAAGACAGACTACAGACCTTTGCCATTTTCTCAGTGACGAGGTGCCGATCGACATCCTACCTATACTGTAAGATCTTTCTCCAGCCACTAAAAACAGTTTATCTTGACTCTTGTCATATCTCTTTCTCCCTTTTGTTTCTTCTCTTAAACCTTTGCTTAAACCTGTGTTTAAACCTGCTTTAAGTTTTAAGGTTGAAAAGTTACAGAGTGGGTCTTTAAGAAACAATGACGATACAATGTTCTATTATTTACAATTTCCCTCTTGGAGAGGTCTTTTACAGGAAATGCACAATACAAATAAACTTTCCTTGACTCTGATTTTTCATTTCATTCATAAACCTGGCATGTTAAACATTTTAACAAAGAACCTTTTACTGTCATACAAAGGTAGAGTTTGTAACTAGTTCTAAAACGCAGAGTAAAACCTATTTGGCTAAATAACTAGCAGACTCAGCTTGTTAAATGATGTGTACCATTGGGTTGGAGTCAGAGATGAGATCTTTAAGGGTGTCCAGGAAGCCTTGATCCTCCACCAACTGGGCATTGATATCATGGAGTTTTGCCACACACACGGCAGCCGTCTTCCTCACATAGGGGTCTTCATCCTTCAGACATTTTCTTAGAGGCTCACAGAGGTACTCAGTGATCTTGTCTACGCGAATACAGCCCATTGTTCGAACAGCAAGGGCCCGAATGAGAGGGTTGGGGTCTTCACAGTCCTGATAGATGGATGACAGATGCCACAGACTTAATCCCACATTTTCATTAATTTAACTACTATAATCTTTCATCTGAGAGACAATTTGACTGAATCTAATATTTCATTTTGTTAACAGTCTGCAAAGTATATTATCACAAATTTTAAAGTATCAGTACTTCTTTAGTATATCAAAAGGGGAAAAAAGTAAAACTATGAAAGCTGTACTGAAATTTATATGGTGTGGATGGGTTATTATCAGACTTCAGTAAGAGAAACTCATGAGGGAAATAAGGAAATTCCCACAACTGTGTGAATCTTGCCCACAACAATGTGACAAAGACGACTCAAATTACAGACAACAATACTTCCCCAAAGCTTTATAAACCTTTGTGTGTGGATCTATGTCTGGGGGTGGGAGGGATGGCTTAGTTAATCTTTGTGAAGCCTTTTCTGTCGCATATGATGTATGAAATGTGCTATTTAAATAATTACTTTAGATGAAAAAAATAAACAATACAATCAGAAAATCCCATCAAAACATGTTGAAATTGTAAATAGTCTTTTTAACTTGTGGCTTTAAGCACACTTCTATCACACATCAAACACGCTCAAATACAAGGATTACTTTGCTCATACAAAAGGTTTTTAAGGGATACAGTCAAACTGCTTCTCCACAGTATTGACAGGCTGAGCTTTACCTTCACGAAAGTGTTAACAGCCATGATAGCCATGTCTGGCTGACTCTTGGCATAGTTCATCAGGTAGAGGTAGACCAACTTTTTCAGTTCCAGGTTGTCGGTTTGCATGCAGTTTACAACGTCTGGGAACAGAGCACTGCAGGAGGAACAAACTGTTGTGAGACTACTGACTCAAAATGAGAGAATAGCCATTTTGCAACACTTCCAATTTGCTTACCTGACATCCTTTCCCACTGTCATTGATGCAATGACCTTCTTAACAGCCTCCTTCTTCTTTTCCTTCTTATCGCTGTTGAGCTCTGCTTTTAGCTCGAATATCTCCCCTGCACACACGAGACAAAAAAAAAGAGGCATCTTCACATTATGTATTCCATTTGCCATTAAAGATTGAGGTATGCAGAGGTGTGTTGTAGTGCCCACACTACAATGTGTCAAGTCGAATTTTTAGGGAGAAAATATTTCAGTTACACAGAGCGCAAAAATCATAAACCGAGAGAAAGATGTGTACAAGTCACACCGGACCTCAACATACAGTGGAAATTTTGGGATTATCCCTTAGAAGTATTTGCTTTTCTCAGCCTCGTCTTCTTTCCTGGCATCACATGATTTCTGTGCCTCCTGAGAAGTGTTAAAAAAAAAGGTCCTCTCCAAGAGCCAAATCTCTGCTTCATAACATAACATCACTCTGCTCGACACTGTTGGAGAAATATATTTAAAAAAATATATATAAAGAACCATGCTTTCATTTGTATATCATTTTGTGAACAGATGTGTTTCCATCAGCCTAAAACCAACCATCAATGTCTACAAATGGTAGGAGATCTCGCTTGGCAGAATAACCCAAAGCAGACAAATCAAATGCTGACTACAATCACATTCTGTTTTTGTTTTTTTTTTTGCTACCACCATGGTTTCTGGTACATGCTTGAAGTGTAGGATGATGCAACAGATAGAACTTAAACATATTTAATAACACGGCACAATGAATGCCAAAAAATAATGTACAGTTTTTTCCATTTGTTGTTGTCGTTTGTTTTTTAACCTTATATAGTAATTTCATAGCACTCAGCTGACCATGCCACAAAATGCACAGAGCACAAATGCAAGCACAACTTTAACCAGCTAAAGTTTTCACATGATAAATATTGTATTTAATTTATGAACAAATATCAGAATATCAGACCTTTCTTGGTAGTGGTGAAGTACTTGGAGTCTGTCATCTTGGATCCGAACTGTCGGTTCTCCTGCATGAGACAGAAAGGATGGGAGAGATGAGATGACCAATGTCGTTGCCCGATTGGAAACTTGCAGAATTACAAGAGAAACAGGAAATGCTAGAAGTGCAAGCAAAGGGAAATAAAAGGATTTCCTGTTTTTTCCTGACAGAGTTCTATTGGGAAAAAAACAATGGATTCTGCTGAGAAACCAGATTCCAATAAACCCTCTTTAAAAGTGAATCTTTAAGGTCAGATTGGATGTGGCCAACAATAACTCCTGAAGCCAACTTTGAAGGCTTTCTGCAGTATGTGAAACATATTTCCTGCTCCCGTTTCCTGAGTTCCACTTAATAGAGAAACTCTCTGTAAGATCTTTGCCACTGTGCAATATAACATTACGTGAACTTAAGTTTTCAGATTTTGCATACTTGCTTTGTTCTTTTGCAAAGTAATCACTGAAACATATCCAACTCTAAAAGCAAAACAAATCCAAGATTTAAACAAACCTTTAGCTTCTAGAGAGTAGTATAGTAGAATGAAAGTAGAATAATTTTAAAATACAAATGGCTCATTTATATAGTATCAGCTAAGTGATCCATATCTCCATTGCACACTTGAATTAATTTTTCTTTAAAGTGTTACTCCACTACACATACACCGCTATGGGCTTTCTTGAATATGTGCTGAGCATTTGCATACGTACATACACAAATCTGAGTTTACCTGCAATAATATAAACTGATATCCCAGCAAAATCAATAAACATAGAGACCTTACATTATTTCTATTGGCTTGCATAACAATCGGATATAACAAATGTACCTTTTTGGAAACGAAGTGTCCCCTTTATAGCAATGTATAAACAAAGGTAGAGTCACTATATCAGCCAGGACAGAACAATTAAGCGGCTACTGAGTGTATTTAGAAAATTATTTATCTATCAAATGAAATTTGCAGGCAAAATGCCAATATATGTGATAAGAGAACTTATATAAGCTATTAATGTAAAGCATAGCATGAATTTATTTAAGGATTAGGTTCATGAATAGTCATTCCTAACTTGTCATTCACAACAATAAACAAACTAGTTAAAGCTTCAACTTTATTTATTGGGTTTCATGTGACTGTCAACATCCGACAGGTTGCTAACATCGCTACGGACGATTTAGCTAGCTGATTACGGGGCGTTTTTAACGATACGTCATGCTTCTGTCTCGCCAAATTAACACTAAACTACTTGTGTGTGTTCACGTAGTTCCCAAATTAGCGATGTAAATACATTCCACAAACTGACCTTACTGCTAAATTAACTATAAAAGTAGTGGAAAGCTTTGCTAACTGGCTAGCATCAGGCTACATGAAGTTAGCATAGTAACTCAAGTGTTTACAGCTAGACGCGCATTAAATATATTGTTAATTGGCAACACAAAGTTGGCTAAATTAGTACGAATATTTAAGCATTTATGAAAACCGTTCGATTTTTTTTACTCACGTAAAGCTGATTGGCCCATTCCTGCATGTTTACACAAGTTAGGATATATGAATGAGACTGCTGCTAGAAGGCTAGCGGTGTGTCTGCGGCAGTATGCCTGTCAGTGTCAGATAGCGCCCGGCTACTTCTACAGCTAGCAAAGCTGAGACATGACCTTCTAAGTAGAGGCTTAAGGAAGCCTTTGCCGAGATAGTTAAGCTCTTAATCCATCGGCCTAATTCAGACCTTACCCAATGAATTAGCGTACCTTCTATAGTTATAATTAAGCTCACCACACGTCAAATTAAAAGAGAAAATCTCCACAAACATCTTACCGTTGCAAGCGTAGTAGGAGCAGCGATGGCCTTCGTCCCCTCCCACTTGATTTACTTCCGTCTTTCCAAATATCAACTGTCAAGCAACGTCAGCTTTCATTCACAATGTTTACTATTATGAACTCTATCATTAAGTGGCTTAAAGAACCATTTTCTACACTAATTATTGTTTGGGTACGTATTTAACATAACTTGTGGTTTGTTTCTGACATCATGAGCTAGATCTTTCTTGTTTGTGTCCATAAATATATCAAATACAAATGTGATGTACTGATCTGACAACTTATTGTGTAGCTAATGCTATTTATGCCCTGAAAAAATGTTTTCTGTATTTACACAAGGTTAAAATAACAATTAAATTGAATCAATTCCAGTATTTGAGGCTGATCTAAATGTTTTGCATTGCTCAACAACGCATCAAAGCTTCTTTAAAGACTAAGGATCTTCTTAAATGGTTTAAACGTTGTAAATAACTTTTTCAGAAGAGAACATTATTGGCATTAACATTTGGGTATTTTTATTTCCAAAATCAAAAGCCATCCTTTTCTCTACACTTTTGGAACCACAGGAAGAAAGTGGGAGCATGAAGTACAGAAGAATAATTTTAATACAACAACTTGATAGCATTTTTCATATTCAAAAACAGTCAAATGCTGCAGTATTGCAATTTCATACACACATATTTCACAATGTCAAGCAATCTGTACATCTTACCGAAGGATTTGTGAAAATTGAGCCAGATCACAAACATTCAGAGTTCACGGTGGATAAAGAGTAAAACTTTAATGACCTTTGCAAAGCTGTGTATAACGGATATCAAATTATCTTGTTAATCACTCTTGCTATCACTGACAAGTAAATATTTTCTCATGTTGTTTGAAGTCACAGTTCATTTACCTGGTGGATGTGAACCACCAGTGAGACAAAATGCAAATAAGTCAAACAAACTTAAAATGTAAATAATTAGCACACATGTAATCATTTGTACAAGCTCAACTGATAACCAGCTATTTATTTTGTCAGTGCTGATCCAACATACATCCTACATTATTCATTTTGCTTGAAGGACAATTTTCGATTTCTTTTGTTGTTGCTTGTGTAGCTGGGAACATATAGTGTATAATGCATGAGTCTTTTATTAGTATTATTATTATTCTCCTGTGGTAAATGACAAATCATCAAATGCGAAACATCATTTGGATTTTCCTAAATACTCATTTATTTTACATATTTGGGGCGGAGATGTCATATTATTCCATAGAGAACTGATTCAATAAATAAATAAATTAGACCACCATTGCTACCATCTTTACTGAAACGCTTCATATTCTCATACCATATGTACACAAAACTCTGTATACTTTCCTTTTAAGCTCATCTGCTGTAAATGTCCTGCAAAGACTACTCTTTACCTGTCGCCACTTTATTCGTGGCAGGGTGTTTTGGGGGGGTTTGCAGAGCACCAATTCCAACTTTTCTTATATATTATATAAACTCCTCACCTGCTAAATACCTCAAATGGCACAGTAAGCTCTGTGACTGAAGTCTTGCCTCACATACTGATGGCAACAAAAGCATCACACTAGAACCTTAATATCTAGTTACAGTTTCTATTATTCATGCACTTTTGCACAAACTCAGGTAACAGTCGGTCTTCATCCATCAAACTTCATCATGTCACACCATTGTAATGAACCCGAACAGGTCGACCTGATCTTAGAGGAAAGGTAACAGTCAAGATTTATTTATTTTTGTTGGTCTTAACAGCATGTGTTTTTTAGCCACCATATGTCATAATTTATGGCATCATGTCTCATATCTTTCAACAACCACCAGAATTAATAGGGAATATATTATAATCTGAAATTATGAATAGTATATCTGTCAGAGATAATAGATACAATTGGCAAAGTTCCTCACTTTTTCCACATTCAAGGCCCACCCTTTTCCACTTTTATTATCATAAACCTGTAATAATGGCAATGTAGTGTTACCAAATTGAAAACATTCAAAAATGAATCCCATGACTAAAATTTAAGGCAAAGGGAATTTTCAAGGCATTCAAAAATACCAATTTTGCATAGCTAAGGCAGCACAGACCTTAATACAGCAACTATGTACATTGAACTGTATTTTCTATGCCTTCTATATACAAAATGACCCACATCATGTATTAACACATTCATTCTCCTCAGTTTGTGATTCAAGATGATTACTAAAGTCAAGAAGAGTTTGTTTTGGTCAGAGGAAGAGCTCTCAAGTTTGTAATTTCAGTGACAATGACGCGCAACCTCAGCCCCCTCACACTTTTACACAAAATCCTTTTAAAAATGAAAGTAGGAATGTTTTACTGCATCAAAAATCTTAAAACATGACAACTTAAGCATTAAAAAAAACCAACTACATGAACTGATTGTAAAAAGCTGACAGTACATGAATAACACTGAACAACTGTACATAAACTGGTAGTGTAAGTAATGTCCTTAAAGTCAGAGGAATGATGCGGCTACCTTTATGTGTTATATCATCATACTACTAATATAATATACCGAGTCACGTGAAGATCAATGTGCAGACTCACTGTCATATTGTAACTAACAAGGCAAGCAGACAGGTTATGGCGACCACTAGAGGGAGCCAGTCCATCCAACTGAAGGGTTTAGTGTTTGCACTGTTTATAGAGATGAAGCTTCAAATACCTGGCACTTTACCATGCCCCTTGGTGGGGCACATGGCATCACATATGGTTTCTCTCTGTGTTTGTGTATGTGAAAATTGTACAAGTGTCCTGTTTAAAAAACAAGAAAGACAATGAAATAAAGTAAAATCACATGATTGGCAAAAGCATCCCATGCACACACTAAAATTAGAGTAAAGATAAAAACCATTCCTTTGGTAATAAATAATTTGGCTTGAGTGCAAAAAAAGCAATGTGACCACCCCTTGTAGTAATTCGAGGAAATCTAAACAAATAGTGTGTTTGACATGCAGTGGAAACAGTCTGTAAGCCCAAACATCATTGTCTTTTTTTTTTGTTTGTCTGTTTTTTTACACAGTAGTCAACACTCATGACAACAACCTTCTGTGTCAGTTCAGTTTTGTGCTACATCCAAGCTTCAGTGTCCAGGCTGCCTGTCTTTGCAGGGTAGGAGCAATCTTTGCTTCCCATGGCTGGAGAGCAGGACTGAGGATGGATCATATCAGCGAAGGCCTGGTGCAGGCTCACGCACGAGGCTGGATGAGAAGTCTGAGGGGATAGCGGCGGTGTGTGGCAGGGGGATAGAGTGTCACGAGTGTGAAGATCTCTGTAACTGACAGGGGTGGGGATACGGGACGGGCTGTTCTGCGGCCTGTTGTCAGTTCGGGGTCTGAACCTTCCTGCCAATTTGTGCTTAGAGATTGGGCCAACCTTTTTTTGGCCAGATTCCCCGTTTGTCATCTGTAAAGTTTGCGGGGGGGATCCAGAGCGGGATTCGCTCAAGCACATGGATGAGTTTTCGCTAGAAGAATCCTGGAAGGAGCAGTCCTCAGAAGGGGGAAAGGGCACTGGCGACGGACATGCTTCTGGAGGTGGGAGATCATCACTCCAGTCACCATTTTCTAAGTCGTAAGGTAAGTTTGGCTGGTGATTTTCGAATGGAACATCTCCTTCAGTTCGTGAGCCCCAGTCGACCGGACCTGGAGTACCTGTGAACCCCCCTGCAGGAAGAGAACCTCCCTGATCTCCGTTCATGTTAGTACAGTGAAAAGCAGGCTGAGAGGGGATGTGATTCATTAGCTTATCTGACTCTGTGTCTCCAAGACCAGGCAAGGAAGGTGGAATTTCCCTCTCCTCTATTGAACTAGAGATGGCTGGGAGCTTCTTTAGGCCCCCTCGTCGATCCCCCCAATGTTCAGGCTCTTTTTGGACAAAACCATGCGGTCCTCCAAAACTGTGTCCATAAAGTAAATTTAAAGGGTCTTCCTGTGGGAAGGGGTGGGGATTAGTCCTTTTGGATTCCCTGAGGTCAGGCAGTGTTCCAATCTTTGCACCCAATTTCAAGGAGGAGGTGGAGGAGTTCGAGGAGGAGTAAGCAGAGTCTGTGACGTTTGGATCAGCGGCGACTGAATGCGGCCCCGCTACCCGCAGGGGTGTTCCTCCAGGAGCCTTACCACCAGAAACTCCTCTGACCTGCTGCGTATTGGCCAGAAACTCTGCCTCAAAGCTGCGGTAGAGGTCCTGCTCTCTCTGAGGGTCCAACGCTGGCAGCATCTGGAACCCAAAGCCAAGTCCCTCCTCTTCTGGTTCCTGACGCTCCACCCCAGACCAGTTCCTGTGGTTGCCTCGCCCGGCAGAGCGGGGCGCCTGCGAGATACGAGGAGAGCGCGCAGCGTGATGATGAGAGTTTCGAGGAGAGGAGTGTGGTGAACGTCGCCCTCCTGGGGTGACCGGTGGGAGTAGCCTGCCTTTCCCTGTAGATGGTGAACGGGGGGCGGGAGGTCTGGGGGTAGTTATAGTCTTTTTGTTGGGGCAGCTGTTGCTGCTCTGGGCTCCTTTAATTGGGGAGTTTGTACATGACGATGACTGCCTCTTGGTGAACCCAACACCCACTCTTGGGGAAGAAGGGGGCACCTGTTTAGGTCGAGGGTCCTCTCGTCTTTCAGATGACGGAGATTGAAGGTCTCTGAGGGATGGACAGGGGCTGCTGTCCCTCGACCAGGTGCGGCTAGTAACCTTACTCTGACTGTGGGACCGAGGGGCATGGAGTCTCTTCTGGCCCTCATTTCCGAGGGAGCGGCCCCTCTCTGTACGAGACTTTCTCACTCCATCAGACGACCCTGGTGGCGGGTTGGGTTTGAGCACTGGAGCAAGTGTGGAGCGTTCCCTTGAGTGGCTGCGTGCCCGGGGCACTGTGGGCCGTAGGGATGGGGATTGATTACCGGCTCCTCCCCTCTCAATCATATGCCTTCCTTCCTTGCGGTTCACAAGCAGCACTATCTCTTCGCCAGAGCGACGTGAAGTACTACCAAGAGAGTACCGCGCCCCTCCTCTTCCTCCTCCTCCTCCTCCTCCTCCCTTAGAGGAGGCAGTAGATGAGTCACTGTCTCCAGAGAGGCGTCTTGTCACGGGCATCATTGTCTCCTTATTCCTGCAATATAAAGAACGGGAAGACATTCAACAAAAACTTAAAGGAGCTGTACCTGATATTTTTTTAATCTTTCTAAGAAAAATGGTTTCCACATGGTTTATTATGTGGTAAAAAGGCTGAAGTCGGACTAACCCCTTTTAAGTACATAAATATGAATGACTCATTGATTGCGCACATGTAGGAGTTCAGACTATTTTAGTTTAGCTATTTTTTAGCTTCGGCGTAACGCTCTCTCTGCCAATGGGGTTAACTTCCTGAACTTTCGGATTCAGATCAGCCAGTAAGAGCGTTCCCTTAGGGAATCCGGAAGGTACGGCAGTTAACCCCATTGGCAGAGAAAGAGAGCGTCATGTCAAAGCTAAAAATTAGCTGCTATCGCTAACTAAAATGTCCTGGACTCATACATATTCGCAATCAATGAGTTATTCATTTTTATGGACTTAAAAGGGGTTAGTCCGACTTCAGCCTTTTTACCACATAATAAACTGTGTAGAAACCATTTTTCTTAGAAAGATTAAAATAATATCAGGTATAACTGCTTTAAATAAATAGTCTAAAACCAAGGCACCAACATATAGAAACTATCTTAATACAGTGACGCGGCTTGTGTTGAGCAATGCTGAGGATTTGTGGGAATTTTTTACTTGCCACTGACCTACAGCTTGTGTGTTTTGGAAGAGTGGGCAGTGACAGGCAGGGGGATTACTGGGAAGATGAGAGCAAGTGGGGGCAGGATTAGAAGTCTCAGATTTTCTTGCCCAATACACACCATTTCCCTTTCTCAACCACACACTGGTATCAGCAGGACCAACAGGTTTCACTGTAGTTAATTAGCTCACAAATCAAAATGTAGGAGACACAAACAATAGGATGAAAGACCATGAATACAGTATTGGAAATTCAAAAATGAGCAGATATGGAGGTAATGAACCCTATTTAGCCTGTTTTTTAACTAATATTGATTTTTAAAAATATATGTAGGGATGAAAGCATTGTTTATATTTGGCGCTGAGATATTTATTCATTTGTTGTCCATCACTCTTGATTTCTGCAGTTATCCTCAGAAATTCATGCACATTTCCCCCACCTGTTGACCTACTTTCCCAAGTTAGCTGTGAGCCGTTATCCTGGGATAGTTGTGAGATTAGCCTTCATCTAGAATGTCGCATGTGAAAGCAATAATCCCATTGACTCTGGGTTAATCTGAATGGGGAGATATCTTGACTTCTAATCTGAACTGCAGATTACAGCAGAAGTGAGCAGCATATTGGCTCGGAACCACATCAAGCCAAAACTCTGCTGCCAAATGAATCGTGATCAACAATGGTGCTACCACACTCTGATATACTGGAGTAGTGTGCAAGTGGTATGTAAAACAGGAAAAAGATGGCTTTCTAATGATCTTAGCCATGACAGCTAGTACTTTGCTGTGTGTTGACTAATTAACTGAAGTGGATGAGAGAAAAGTAAAGAGATAATATCAAGCTTTTTTTCTAATCCATCTTTTGCCCACTAGGAGGTGCTGTAAGGTGGCTTTGTGAAGTGGAATTATCGGCAATGTCACCTCAGATTAGATAAATCTGCTCTGGTCTAATCTGTGACTTCCTGGTACGTTTGAATGTTTTGTATACGTCCCATTATGTGTGTGTGTTTGTGTGTGTGTGCCCTGTCTGCCTGTCCATCTGTCGGCGCCACTCAATAAACGGCAAAAACTAAGCTTGCCCTGCCCAGCCACTTGTGAGAGATTAATCATCACACTGATCTGTACCTTTACACATACACACACACACACCTGAGAGGATTAAAGTGACGAGGTTCTGAGCGGTCTCGTGGCGGCTTTGGGAGCAAAGTACGTGCTACACCAGAGTCAAGCTCTGTGGGAAGAGCAGAGCTCTGAGATCGGCCTGGACGAGAGGAGGAGGAAGCACTCGAGGGAGGGAGGGGCTCCAGGGAGCGTCGGTCTGGGGGTTTGTAGGGTGCAATGCTGTCGTTTCGCCAGTGTGGGCCTGGGCTGGTGGAGCGAGAGGAGTGGGCACTGGAGGATTTGCTCTGGGCTCCCTGACCTTGGCCACAAGCTTTAGCCTGGTGGTAGCGGTGAGCTGTGGGGACAGATCAACAGTAACTGGTTTAAGACCACTGACAGACACACAAATACTTAAAGGCATTTAGAGAAATACAGGTCTGTCTCAGAAAATTAGAATATTGTGATAAAGTTCTTTATTTCCTGTAATGCAATTAAAAAACGTGAAATGTCATACATTGTGTATTCATTACAAATCAACTGAAATATTGCAAGCCTTTTATTGTTTCAATGTCTCTGATTATGGCCTACAGCTTCAGAAAACTCAAAAATCCCATCTCAA